>NW_020869158.1:12500-16857 GCF_003789085.1 Penaeus vannamei
GATGTCTTCAAGTATTGAAAATGAAGAAAAATGTAATATTTAATGTATCACAATCTGGATACGTGTGTGTGAATATGAGGAATTCGTTGAGTCGTAGAAGATGGAAATATGTGTATGTTTTTGTTTTCTTTGTTATTTTCTGCACAGATGACGATGATGCATATTGAAATTCCAAATTAAACCTCACCCTTTTCAACATGAGTTGGAGGCCATGAGTGCATGGTATTGAACCAGATTTTCTCAGTTGTATTTCCTACAGTCACAAGGGCACAGAGAACTGAGCATCCACCCCTTTCCCATCCCTATACCTTTTATGCTGTCACTGGGTCAACTGCGTGTCTGGGCATCATTTCTCCCTATGCACCCTAAAAGCCATTAGAGTTTAGTCGACCTGTCATCTCCCCCCCACCCTCACCGCCCCATCTTTCCACTAGGTGTCTTCCACACATAGTTGCTTCTGGTGTATCCAAACCACCACAAACTTTTTTGATTGATTGTTGTCTTGTCGTTATTGCTTTTAAATGTATATTATTTACAGTTTTGGTGGTAAATATCAGCAAATTTTACTCATACACCATGGGTAATATATCCCACTTTAATATTGCACTGTCAGTAATTTTTTGTCAAACCAGTGTATGTGAAACAAGTCTTTGAGCATCAAAATCTGTGGAAATTAAATGTTGGAGTAAACTGTGGTTGTCACAACATTGAATTTAGCAATTATGATGTTAAAAATTTGTGATATCCATTTATTAGGGCGTGATTTAGACAGTGATAAGGTATATGCTTATGAGACCCCTGCACTTTTTCTGCAGATAATGCATCATAGCCTCCATGACTCAGCTAGCATAGATTTTGTCAAAATAGAGCTTGTGGATGTTCCAAGGGACTACTCACCAAACAATAGTGACAGCCCCTCCAAAATGATATTTTTCTCCAGGAAATCCAATTATTTCATCAATTCTCGGCGTTGAGGAGATCGACTACCATTTCTCCATCAACGATCTTGATTTGATAGTCCTAATAGCAGAGAAAAGCATGAATGTTATCAGGGAAATTATTGGGCTTAAAAAGAATAGTTAATGAAAATGCATAAAATTAGCATAAAAATGCTTCAAATCACCTAATGGGTCTCTATGGAATTACCCGCCATCTTTGAAATTCTACTGACTAATGCGCCAAAACTCTACAGGAACCCAACCCACCTTTCGGCAAAATCTACGGGAATTCATACGTTCCAAACCCCCCAAAGAAACATAATAACCAATAAACCAACTTAATCTAAAATTTAACTTGCCGTGACTAGGCGTGACATGCTTTCGATTTTTATCACTTTTTCAGCATTTGGAGCTCCTGATGGGCCCAGATATTAAACTAAATAGTTACGAAAGTCTATATCTTCTTTGTTGCCATTGTGTATAGTCATAAGAATAACCCAGAATCAACACTACATGGAAATGCAACATTTCTCACTGGTGAACTGTCACTCAATGACCGGTGAGCTGTCAAATCAGGCAGCTAGTGACTGAAAGTGTGAAATGCACGTTGCGCAGATAATTCTAAATAAGCGCATAGATAAATCTTAAAATTCATAAATGACGTATAATAACATCAATATAAGACTTAAAAAGCATAAATGTGTAACAAGCAGACACTGATAATTAGCCAAATGTAGTTTTTGACAAGTGCGTAGTAATATATGAACTGCTTTGGATATCACTGTAGAGTTAAGCAGTCAGTGTTGTGTTATTCCTGCAAGGTAAACAAGATGCAGGACTTAGAATCTGAGTGGCTGATATGCAAGGTATATTTTCATTATTTAGCAGTGACTATGAGGCCAGCGCCTTAAACTATGTTCAACCCTATTCAGTTTCTTCCGCTCTATAAGATGACGGTGTCCATTTCCCTCTATCTATGCACGTCGCTATAAATAACTTATACCCCTGTATCATGTAAAACAGTACATTATATTTGTATGAGGGGAGGTGGGCACTATTATGTGGATGATTATTATATAAATGTTGTATGTGTGTGTAGGTGCATGCATGTATATATATATATATATTATATATATATTATATATATATATATATATTCACTGTCAAGTAAGTTTCTGTAGGTCATTTACAATATTGTTCAAGAAATTACTGAGGCAAGAAGCAAGTTCTTTATTGCAAGTATTTTATTCATGGCAGTTCATACATTAAGTACTTTAATATCTTTAAGAAGCTTTGCTTGGTATATTTGTATCATGTTTTTGAATACATTATTTTTCATAAAAACAAATATGTATTCCTTAAAATGTTATGTCAACATATTTCTTTGATACTCCTGTAATGTTGAATATTACAGTGATGGAAAATATTGAACTGAAAGTTAGTTGTATATGATTTAAAATGTGATATTTTAGCCTGTAAGCATGATTTTAAAAATAAAGTGATCATATACAATCAATAGGTGTGAAATTAAGTCTGTTGTGTTGCATGTCATATAGGTCTTGAGTCTTTTGGTTTAATCATTTCCTTTAGAATTTATTGTTTTAATGAAGAGAGTGGAATCTGTGTTTCGTTTATATATAGAATTACTCTTACTGAGAGCAAGAGAAAAAATGAGAAAAAGGTAATAGTGACAAAAGTGATTAATAAGATTGGTGAAAGGAGACAGACAGACACACACACAGACAGACAACACACACAGACAGACACACACACAGACAGACACACACACAGACAGACACACACACAGACAGAACAGACACACACAGACAGACACACACACAACAGACACACAACACAGACAGACACACACACAACAACACACACACACAGACACACACACACAGACACACACACAACACACACACACATACACACACAACACACACACACAACACACACACACACCACACACACACACACACACACACACACACACACACACACACACACACACACACACAGACAGACAGACAGACAAGAACGAGAGACAGACAGGCAAAGAATGAGAAAGAGACAGACACACAGACAGACTAGTACTCTCATTCACTCTGTGAGCTCTGTATGAATAGAAGAAAAATATTTTCTGACTGTGAATATATCTGCATCCTGGACTCTGTATAATAGTAATAAAAAAGTATTGTAAATAAGAGAGAGTGTGAGAGAGAGAGAGAGAGAGAGAGAGAGAGAGAGAGAAGGTATGCTAAAGGTGATATATGTGAAGGAGACCATGTCCTCAGTATTTGAGACTGCAGAATATACCACTCTCTATCATCTGTCTCTGTCTGGCTCCCTTTTGCCATGTTTATATTCCTTCTTTCTCTTTTCTTTATGTTTGTATCCTTTTTTTCATGTTTCACCTCCTTTCATTTGTTTCTCCTTTTTTCCCAATTATCTCCTTTTATTTTATTCCTCTTTTTCCTTCCTTTGATCGTCTTCATTTATTTTTCTTTCTTTTCCATATTTTTTTCAGTATTTTAGTAAGTTCCCTTTTTTATTAACATGATCCATTTTCTTCATCCGTTTTATTTTCTCCTTGTATGTATCTACCATTTTTGTCATTTTTGCAACCAGTAATTACCTTCTTTTTTGTAATAATCTCATCCATTCTTTTTTTCCATCTCCATCTATCTCTTTTTTCTTTCTTTCTTCTTTTTTTTCTTCTTCTTCTTCTCCAATTTTCATCTTTCATATTTTTACTCCTCATTTTCATTATGTTGTTCTTTTATTATTTATTTTTCTTCATTTTCAATTATCTTGTATATTTTTTGGAGAGAGAAATATATATTTTTTTGAGAGTGAAATGGAGGAGAGATATGGGGAAGAGAGATATGGGGAGAGAGAGATATGGGGAGAGAGAGATATGGGGAAGAGAGATATGGGGAGAGAGAGATATGGAGAAGAGAGAATATGGGGAAGAGAGATATGGGAGAGAGAGATATGGGGAGAGAGAGATATGGGGAGAGAGATATGGGGAAGAGAGATATGGGGAGGAGAGATATGGGGAGAGAGATATGGGGAGAGAGAAGATATGGAGAGAGGAGATGGGGAGAAGAGAAGATGGATAGAGAGAGAGAAGAGAAGATGGGGAGAGAGAGATGGGAGAGAGAGAGAGATGGGAGAGAGAGAGATGGAGAGAGAATATGGGGAGAGAAGAGATGGGAGGATGGGGAGAGAGAGAGATGGGAGAGAGAGAGATGGGGAGAGGAGATATGGGGAGAGAGAGAGAATGGGGAGAGAGAGATATGGGGAGAGAGAGATATGGGAGAGAGAGATATGGGGAGAGAGAGAGATATGGGGAGAGAGAGAGGAGAGAGAGAGAGGGAGAGGAGAGAAGAGAGAGGAGAGAGAGAGAGAGAGAA
>NW_020869158.1:19457-26957 GCF_003789085.1 Penaeus vannamei
TGCACTCGGGCATTCATTACTTCTAAGTGATCTGTGAATGAATGGCCCAAAATCTTCACACTGCGCAATTATTAGTTACAGGTCCTTTCGGCTCTTTGTAGAATAAATCCACAGCGGTTTTTGTCAAAAATTACACAGATAGAATGACTGGTTGTAAGACAATATTCTATTTACATATAAAGAAAACGAACTGACTGTTAACTATGGTAACCCACTTTCTGTGGATTGATTTCTTTACACATTAGTTTTTTCATCAGTACCCTAGTTTCTAATTTTCTATTTTCATTCTCTGATACCATGTAGAAACCAACCATGACAGGGCAAGGGGCATGTACAAGCACTTTCCTGGCCCTCTTGGTCCTTGCCATCCCAGCCTCACCTGCACTCCTGAGCGTGTCATATGACGGCACAAATTTCCACCTCAACGATGGAATTACTAAGAATTGGGTGGCACGAGGGAATTTCACTGACCATACATTTGAAGATGGGTGAGTAGGATCTGAGGTTACATTGTAATGTATATGCTAAACTATATGTATATATGTGCATGTTTGTGAATATTATTATAGATTTTCTTCTGCAAACAGTAGTGTAAGATAGACATAATGATACATGTAGTAACAGATATCATTTATATGTTGATATTCATCGTAAATGTCAGTGCACCGCAGCTTGTTCTATTTAAACAGCACCAAAGATCGAATAGTTAATATTCTTTACCAACATCCCTTTGATACAATGAGTATTCACCATAGTTTTTTTGTTTTTGTTTTTTAATCCTACTTCAAAATGTTTAGTTTAAACAAGAATGCAACCTTTTTTCAGATGGGGATACCTGGAAGTAGAGACCAACCCAGCATATCCTGACACGATTCAGGCATACGCAGCTGGCTTTGCTGAAGGTGCTTCTTCGCAGGACATGATTTACAAGTCGTACAGGTACTAACCTGGTTGTAGTTTCTTGTGGTATTATGAAGGATTTAGTAATTAGTAATGTTAATTATTAATGATATATAGGAGATAGTTACCGCTATTTTAATATTTTTCAGTGAATAGACCTAGTTTGTCATTTAGTTCTAGGACATGATTTTCACACAATCGATTCATTTACTGTAATTTATAATCAAATGGAGAGGATTGTATCATTAGTTAATGTTCTGTGCTGTTTTTGTTTTTGTCTCTCTCTCTCCCTCTCTCCCCTCTCTCCCTCTCTCTCCCTCTCCCTTCCCTCTCCCTCTCTCCCCTCCCTCCTCCCTCTCTCCCTCCACTCGCTCCCATCCCTCTCTCCTCCCCTCTCTCTCCCCTCCCTCTCTCTCCCCTCCCTCTTCCCTCCCTCTCTCCCTCTCCCTCTCTCTCCTCTCTCTCTCACCTCTCTCCCTCTACTCCCTCAATCCTCTCTCCCTCTTCTCCTCCCTCTCTCTCTCCTCTCTCTCTCTCTCTCTCCTCTCTCTCCCTCCTCACAGCCCCTACTAGAGAGTCCCTTTATAATCCATAGGGATGTCCATAATAAATTGTTCTTTTATTGTTTTAATGTTTTTTATTGTTAATTTTTTGGAATTTCCTTGTCCTAATGTGTGTGTGTGTTATGTGCCGAGTTCAGCTTATAACACTGAAGCTTTCTCTCTCTCTCTCTCTCTCTCTCTCTCTCTCTCTCTCTCTCTCTTCTCCTCTCTCTCTCTCTCTCTCTCTCTCTCTCTACTCTCTCTCTCTCTCTCTCTCTCTCTCTCTCTCTCTCTCTCTCTCCTCTCTCTCTCTCTCTCTCTCTCTCTCTCTCTCTCTCTCTCTCTCTCTCTCTCTCTCTCTCTCTCTCTCTCTCTCTCTTTCTTCTCTCTCTCTTTCTCTCTCTCTCTCTCTCTTCACTTCTCTCCTTCTCTCTCTCTCTCTCTCTCTCTCTCTCTCTCTCTCTCTCTCTCTCTCTCTCTCTCTCTCTCTCTCTCTCCTCTCTCTCTCTCTCTCTCTCTCTCTCTCTCTCTCTCTCTCTCTCTCTTTCTCTCTCTTCTCTCTCTCTCTCCTCGTTGCATCTCTCTCTCTCTCTCTCTCCTCTCTTCTCTCTCTCTCTCCTTCTCTCTCTCTCTCTTCCTCTGCTCTTATGCTAATCATTGCTTCTCTTTATCTTGCGAGCAACCCTCCAGTATCATGCGAACACAAAAACCCAACCTAACCTTTCGTACCATCTATTTGTTCCATAGATAGGGGGGCAAGCTGCACTGTACCCCTTATTTATTAGCACTTTGTGCTAATTTAGAAAATTGATATTAACAACTCTGAGGGTGTTGAGGACTTGGCCTCTGAGCCAAGGGGCATTTCACTTCGGAAATCCCAAACATCCTACTTGGAAAAACAAAGAAAAAAAAATCAGAAATCTTTAAGGAATACTTGGGAAATCCAGAAATCCTCAAGAATTTTTTTGAAATCTTGAGAATCTGAAAATCTCACAATTGTGCCATTTGCAGTAATCTTTTACAAAATCTTGGTAATACTACTAAAGATGTCTTTAAAAATTGATAGAGAAAAGTGTCATTAACACCTGAGCATTTAAAGGACAGAGTGCTATGTTGAGACCGCCTCGTGCAAAACCAGGTCACAAATTTTTGATAGAACCTATTGTCTTTGAAAATTGCCTTTTTGTCTGAAATGACAGTTGTAACTGTCAAACCTTTTTTAAAAATCAGACAAGTGGATTTATCATTAATCACTGACAGTTTCATAGTTATATACTTTGTGACCCTGTGTGCCAAGTTTCAAGTGATTTGACTGACCTTTTGGGTATAGATTTTCTATTACCAACTAGTGCTACGGAATCCTTTTTTGGGAAAAAAGGCTTTAACAAAATGAAGCAAAAAAATGCATAAGTTAAGCACTAAGGCTTAAGGGCAGTCTTGGTTAACCATTGTATCGATAGAATAGTAGCATAGGATGTTATGAATGTATCCGCAAGGTCAAGTGAGTTTACCTCAATCTCCTAATGTCTATTCACACAATTATTCAGAAACAGGATTTCCCCTTTTAAAATGCTGAAATTTCCAAGTAACTGGATATTTCTGGAAGTGAATTAGTTTAAGCGATACATAAAAAGTTAATCCCAAGGTTAATCAATCAGATTATGACAAAAACGAAAAATGAAGATGTTTTGTCTGAAAGGTTACAGTAACCTTAAGCAGAATCATGCTTTATGGTAAAGTAGTGCATTTCATACTTTTACAATGATTTGAAGACTTTTAAATGTCTTTGGAAATCCAGAAATCCCAGTAAAATTTTTTGGGATTTCGGAAATCCTGGAAGTCTTGTAAACTACTTCGGGGGTCAAATACCCCATGCTGTGAGCGGTGCTGTGCAGCTGACATTTTTTCCATTTACTGCTTAAAAATATTTTTCCTTACTCTTATCTATAAGATGGCAGTGTCCATTTCTCTCTATCTCCGCGGATCACTCTCGGTAACTTACACCTTATCTTTTCCAGGAACACCTTAGAAGGATTTTGTGAGTGGAAGTCCCAAAAATTTTGTGACAATCTAAGGGAATTTTTGAAGAAGAATATGCAGTGGATGAAGTCAATGATTGCACTAAAAAGGCAGTCTTGTCCGGTGTTTTATAATGTAAGTGGAGAGTAGAAGTTAATGAGTTCCATTAGGACATAGAATTGAACATCTTCAAATTAGATCTAAAGTTATGTGATTTTTCTTTTAGTTTGGTTTATTTTTAATTAGTTTAATGTCTTATTTGTGTGACAGATATGACATTTACTTTCATGATATTTACTTACATGCTCCCAACAGATTGACCTCATCCTGACCCAAATGAATGGGGTTGCAGATGGTTACAACAAGACAGGAAAATTTCCCATTCCAGATGAGGCTATTTTGTAAGTTCATTTTTTTTGTTATAAATTTTGCATTTGTTCATTGATATTTTATGTGAGACAGGGATGGTTAAAGATCCAGTGCTATTTTCTTTTTTCCTCCTCCACATTCTTTTTCATCATTACATTACCCCTATTCACCTTCACATTTATAATCCAGCTGGTTCTCTTTATTCATCCTCCTCATTTTTCTTGTCTTTCATTTTTACCCCAAGGTGGATGAACCTCTTAGGGGATATCGAGGACCTGGAATCTGCCTTGGATCCTAGCCTGAGCAACATGAGCATTGAAGACTTTGTCAAGTCAGGACGAACCTTAGGCGATGGACACTGCTCTGCTCTTGTCAAAGTGCTGCCAGGCAACACAGACCTCTATGTCTCGCACGTCACCTGGAACACGTAAGGTTTGGGGTTTTGCTTGGGGTGAGAACCTGTTGGAGGTATATTTTTTGTTTTTATTATCATTATCATTTTTAATGATAATGTACTGTATATATTTAGAAGAGAACATATGCTACAGGGTTGAGGTAGGAAAGAAGACAAGGGAAAAGTACAAAGACCATTTATTTATTCACATGTTTTCTTCATTGTCTTTCTTTCTTTTCCTAGAAGACAAGTTTATAAAGAACATAAGGCTCCAAAAGTTATAAATCCACAATAGAAATTTACTAAAATATAATTGAGTTAAAAAAGATGAGCTATATTTGTGAGACTTCCTGTGTTCTTTTTTACTTACAATTTTCATGTTATTCCGTTGATTCTATTTTCTTCTTCTCTTGTCATTTCAAAGTTTCCTTTTGTCTTTCTTTTCTCAATGAATTTATTTTCATCTAACTGAATACAAAAAGTATTAACTCTGCTCAACATCAGGTACCAGTCCATGCTAAGAGTCCAGAAAAAGTACATCCTGCCCTTCCGAAGAACAGGATCATCTGACCCCAGTGACACTATCCCCGGCCACACCGTTGCATTCTCATCATACCCGGGAATCCTGTCGTCTGGAGATGACTTCTACGTCCTCTCATCGGGACTTACCAGTCTGGAAACTACCATTGGAAACGGCAACCCAGCACTGTGGAAGAATGTCACTGCAACTGGAGAGGTTAGTGGATGTTGTGTTGAGTTTGTTTGGACTTCTTTTTCTTATTTCTTGTTTTAAAGAGGTTCCAGAACTGCCTTTTTCTTTTTTCTTTTATCTCCAGTAATGTTTAAAGAGTATGTAGCAAAGCTTTCTCTTGTGATTTTGTCAGGGCAGTTGCTCAATATAAAGTTTGGGTCATAATCCTCTTGCCCATAATAAGTTTCAGAGGAATTTCCCTGTAGTTCACTGAGGGAGCCTTCTTAGTAACAAAGCTGACAAGGGAAAACTGACAGTTGGAAGCCACTCATAAAGTTCATAATAAATTTTTAATTGGCATTACCCATTGTCCCTAGGAACATGTAATGTCTGATGTAGTTTAGTTTTTTGAATTGTATTAACACAGAGTGCTCCACAAATGCTTAGCCACCAAGGAATCAATTAGGGCTGATTTTCCCTCTTCCTTGAGTTTTAGGGATTTTTTTTTATCAAATGCTATTAATATTAATACTTTTATTTTTGTTGACATTATGGTTATTATAAAGTTATTATTATTATTAAAGTTATTATTATGTATGTACATCCCATGCCCACTGTTATTTTTGTTTGTCAATTGTGTTTACCCTTAGATGGCTCAATGAGTGTTTAGTCACCAAGGAGTCAATTATTACTCTTTATATATTGCACTGTTTTCCCCATTTAATAGATTTTTGGAAATATTCTATACTAATAGTAAAAGAAGAATCAAAAGAAAATGAGAAACAGGTGAAATAGGTAAGAGTAATAATTGACTCCTTGGTGACTAACCATTCATGGAGCCATCTATGTTTAAACACAAAGGATGATTCAAAATAGATTCTGAAAATAACCTTAAAAAGAATATTTCCAAAAATCTATTAAATGGGGAAAACGGTGCAATATATAAAGAGTAATAATTGACTCCTTGGTGACTAAACACTCATTGAGCCATCTAAGGGTAAACACAATTGACAAACAAAAATAACAGTGGGCATGGGATGTACATACATGTCATCCCCAGTGGCAGTGGGTTGCTTTGGTAGTCATTCATTACTTGCTATATTATGACATGGTTTCTTTAAAACTTTTTTGACTCGGCCATGGGCTACAAGTTATCACAGGATCCTAGAAGTGATGCATGCTCTCATTATGTGCAGAAGTTTAATATATTCTTCTAGAGTTTCAGTTTCCTCTCATTTAGTGCAACTTTAGTTTTTTCATTACTTAGAATGGGTCAGGAGAGGTCTAGAGATTCCTTCATATTACTTCATATTTGTTTTGCAGTTTTGTTGTTATATCAAATAGGAATACACAAAACATTTAGAAACCTCAGGATATTAGAAGGTATCATCTTTGGGAATCTGTTGTCCATTTTATCAATCAAAGTATTACTAATATTTGTGATTATGGTGTAATTCTACTTCTTCATATTTCCAGTATTACTTTCATAAATTAATATAAAGAATACTTTTTAAAATATTTTAAATCATATACTGCTGTGCAAATCCCCTTTTCAAGTCTGCAGAATTTTGCATGACACTTTCATTTCTAGCTAATGGAATGGATGCGGACAATTGTTGCCAACCGTTTAGCCACAGATGGAAAGAGTTGGGCCAAGTTCTTCTCCATGCATAATAGTGGGACTTACAACAACCAGTGGATGGTGGTTGACTACAAGCTGTTTAAACCAAGGAAACACATTAAGTAAGGGAGAAAAGATGGCTGATCATGAAATAATTTGCTTTTAAATATGGGAATGCATTATTTTAATGTTCAACATTAGGTGTACCTTTTTTGCATAGCCTTTCATTAAGTATTGCTTTGTTTTATGTAACTAGCCTAGAAAAAATTTATATGAATTCTTTTGACTCTACCATTTCATACTTTTTATTTTTTATCTATCATTATCCTTTCAGACCTAATACATTATGGGTATTGGAGCAACTCCCAGGCATTGTACTGTCGGGTGACCAGTCTCACATCCTTCGGTCTCAATCTTACTGGCCAAGTTACAATGTCCCATTCTACCCTGAGATCTTCAACATGAGTGGAGCTCCTGCTATGGTTAAACGTTATGGGGACTGGTTCACTTACGATAAAACTCCAAGAGCTCTGATTTTCAAGAGGGACCATGTGAAAGTAAAAAACATCCGTTCCATGATTAAGCTGATGCGTTACAATGACTTTCAGCATGACCCCCTCTCCCGCTGCAACTGCACTCCTCCATTCAGTGCTGAAAATGCCATTTCTGCCAGAAATGACCTCAACCCCAAGAATGGGACATACCCCTTTGGAGCTCTGGGCCACAGGTCACATGGGGGCACAGACATGAAGATGACCACCTCAAGCATGGCTAGTGGACTAAAGTTCTTGGCTGTGAATGGACCCACTTATGACCAGCAACCAATTTTCAGATGGAGCGAGCAGGATTTTGCAAAGGACACCCCACATTACGGACACCCTGATGCATGGGCTTTCCCTGTTATTGGACATAAATGGGTTTGGTAATACACTTGGGTGAAATGCAGCTTCAAATACTGGCATCT
>NW_020869158.1:31957-34457 GCF_003789085.1 Penaeus vannamei
GTAAAATTAAGCTAAAGAGCTTTCAGTTTGATTTGTTTAATTCGACCCTCCTTTAATAGTAATAGACCAAATCCGTTACTGGTCTAAGCGTGTAAATATATAAGATGATATAATTGATTTCATCAAATACTCATATATATAAAAAAATCATACGTCAAAAACTTACCTATGTAATATCTAATAAAGTTCGAATGTATATTTCTCATATTGCTTACACAAGCAGCAATTATTTCGCGCTTTCCATTTAGGTAGCCTTAGGCTCAATAGATGGCGCTGAACGACAAGAGAATGTGAGCGTTTTTATGTCGATACAAGGGGGAAGTTACCTTTCCTTCGTATATAGTCTTTGATACAATCGATTAGTCAATACTCCCTATAGACGATATGACCCTTTCTCTTCTATAAGGTTATATCCTTTATAGGACGAAGAGTTGAGGAGTATAAAAGACTTCGAACTTTTAAAAAGCTCACTGAAGCGATACAAGACCATAGTTGAAAACAAAATCACACTACGGCACCAAACCGTATTGTTTGAAGAGGCAGACGAGCCTTGTCACTCGTTCAAGAAAGAAGGTTAAAGTGTAGCTCGAATTTTCATCTTTTTTTCCCTCTTCACGATGGCTGACGCGGAGCAGAAGGCGATGCAGCTGATGGCCGAGGCTGAGAAGAAGCTCACCTCGTCCAAAGGCTTTCTAGGATCTCTATTTGGGTGAGTTTTTAAAAGGGTTTTAAAGACTTGTTTAGAAGGGGGTGGGAACTCAGGGTCGCAATATGAATGTAAAAAATAAGTTGATTATGGAATTTTTACGAAGCTAGAAATGGGTTATGAGCTTCTTGTAAGGTTTGATTGGAAATATGGTATTGGCTCTTGGTATTTTAAGGAAGAAAATATGATATTAACATGACATTAACTTTATCGAGGTTCCTTTCACTCGATGCATTATTGAACTTGTCAAGTGGGAGGAAGACGTAATATGCGTTCAATTAATGACTTTGACGTCGCCCCTGGAGTTGTCTTGATGTCTTCAAGTATTGAAAATGAAGAAAAATGTAATATTTAATGTATCACAATCTGGATACGTGTGTGTGAATATGAGGAATTCGTTGAGTCGTAGAAGATGGAAATATGTGTATGTTTTTGTTTTCTTTGTTATTTTCTGCACAGATGACGATGATGCATATTGAAATTCCAAATTAAACCTCACCCTTTTCAACACGAGTTGGAGGCCAGGAGTGCATGGTATTGAACCAGATTTTCTCAGTTGTATTTCCTACAGTCACAAGGGCACAGAGAACTGAGCATCCACCCCTTTCCCATCCCTATACCTTTTACACTGTCACTGGGTCAACTGCGTGACTGGGCATCTTTTCTCCCTATGCACCCTAAAAGCCATTAGAGTTTAGTCGACCTGTCATCTCCCCCCCACCCCCCACCGCCCCATCTTTCCACTAGGGTGTCTTCCACACATAGTTGCTTCTGGTGTATCCAAACCACCACAAACTTTTTTGATTGATTGTTGTCTTGTCGTTATTGCTTTTAAATGTATATTATTTACAGTTTTGGTGGTAAATATCAGCAAATTTTACTCATACACCATGGGTAATATATCCCACTTTAATATTGCACTGTCAGTAATTTTTTGTCAAACCAGTGTATGTGAAACAAGTCTTTGAGCATCAAAATCTGTGGAAATTAAATGTTGGAGTAAACTGTGGTTGTCACAACATTGAATTTAGCAATTATGATGTTAAAAATTTGTGATATCCATTTATTAGGGCGTGATTTAGACAGTGATAAGGTATATGCTTATGAGACCCCTGCACTTTTTCTGCAGATAATGCATCATAGCCTCCATGACTCAGCTAGCATAGATTTTGTCAAAATAGAGCTTGTGGATGTTCCAAGGGACTACTCACCAAACAATAGTGACAGCCCCTCCCAAAATGATATTTTTCTCCAGGAAATCCAATTATTTCATCAATTCTCGGCGTTGAGGAGATCGACTACCATTTCTCCATCAACGATCTTGATTTGATAGTCCTAATAGCAGAGAAAAGCATGAATGTTATCAGGGAAATTATTGGGTAAAACAGGCTTAGATAAGAAGAATAGTTAATGAAAATGCATAAAATTAGCATAAAAATGCTTCAAATCACCTAATGGGTCTCTATGGAATTACCCGCCATCTTTGAAATTCTACTGACTAATGCGCCAAAACTCTACAGGAACCCAACCCACCTTTCGGCAAAATCTACGGGAATTCATACGTTCCAAACCCCCCCCAAAGAAACATAATAACCAATAAACCAACTTAATCTAAAATTTAACTTGCCGTGACTAGGCGTGACCTGCTTTGATTTTTATCACTTTTTCAGCATTTGGAGCTCCTGATGGGCCCAGATATTAAACTAAGATAGTTACTAAAGTCTATATCTTCTTTGTTGCCATTGTGTATAGTCATAAGAATAACCCAGAATCAACACTACAATGGAAATGCAA
>NW_020869158.1:49457-56957 GCF_003789085.1 Penaeus vannamei
CTCCCCCTCCCTCCCTCCCTCCTCCCTCCCTCCCTCCCTCCCTCCCTTCAACCTTTAAACATACAAGGAGAAATCATAATAGAATCCATTTGAAATAGAATAAATAGATAAATAAATAAAATATATACATATATATGTGCATATATATATATATATATATATATATATATATATATATATTATATATATATATATATAATATTTTTTTAAAGCATGTAGAATCGGCTAAATAAGTCTAGGCTTGTACGTGAATATTCGTTTAAATTGATTTGAAGTGGAAGAGCTTCTGTGAATGTATAAACCTTGTTTTTAGAGAATTTAAACTCCTACATACTAAACCTCAAGGAAGTGATATTATGACACTGCTGTCTTCGTGTCTTGGATATTTATAGTTTACAAAATACTATGTATTCATATGTATGTTGCACTGATTTATCCAAATTACAAGATCCAGTTTAAAAGGATGGGGTTCAGTTCTCATAACTACAAAAGGAAAGTGAATTTTGATGGAATAAATCAGATTTAGACTGTCAAATCCCATACATAGCGGAAAGAAATTCCAATGTTCGTCAAATGCCTCACCTTAGACTGAAAATGGTTCCTGTGTAATAGATTTGTTAAACTGTATTGAGCAGAATTAATGTCTTTCACCCCAGGTAGCAGACATGGAGAAGGCCATCCAACACTACGAGCAGGCTTCTGACTACTTCCGTGGTGAAGAGAACAACTCCTCTGCTAACAAGTGTCTGCTTAAGGTGGCTATGTTTGCTGCACAGATGGAGAACTACGAGAAGGCAATCCAGATCTATGAACAGGTTGGTTCAATTATATTTTTTTATTTGTCTTTTACTTTATCATCATCATTGTCTTGACATGCATTGTCAGTATCAAAAATAGACCATAAGGACAGTGTGCACACTAATCAGAAACAGTTGGACTTTACTAGCTATGGATTCACTACTCAAATTTTTTTTCTGAGTTCTGTCTTAAGGGATAGTTTTAGAGCTTTTAGTGGAGTGTATATTAACTCTTGTGTTCTCTGAAATTGGTATTTCATCGGAGAGTCAATAGTTTTATATGGAGGGCATGAAGCTTGAAAAGGCCTCAGGTATAGAAAACCAAAATCTAAATATTGTACCACAACAGTGCATCTCCTCATGTCAATTTCTTTGACTTTTGGGTGAAATTCAATTTTTCTCTTGTTAATTGTTTCAAAGCTAAGATATGTTCTGAAAAGTCACTGATTTTAGACAACAGTAGAGATAAAAGATTTGCTGAGATGTACACTATCCAACAAAGTGCATTCCAAAATTTATTCCAGAACTGTGAATTTTTGTTGCTTTTTGGACTGGCCTCATGTAAGAGCTGAATGAAAGGATGTTCTATGTTTTTTTTGTTTTTTTTTGTAAGTGGTTATATGTTGCTAAATTATTTTATTCTTATGCAGGTGGCTGCTAGTTCCCTAGAAAGCTCCTTACTCAAATACAGTGCCAAGGAATACATGTTCCGAGCAGCACTGTGCCACTTGTGTGTTGACTTGACCAATTCAAAGATTTCTGTGGAGAAGTATGAAGAGATGTATCCAGCGTTCCAGGACTCCCGCGAGTGCAAGCTGCTCAAGGTTTGTTTCATATAGCAAATATTGTTTTATTTTTTATTCATTTGTTTATTTATTTTGTTATTTATTATTTATTTATATATTTTTTTAAATTCATTTTTTCCACTTGCTGTCTTCTTTAAATAATGCAGTGTAGGGCATAGCTCATACTGGCAAATATTTTTTGCCCCCTCTCCTTTCCCCTCAAAAAAACAGAAATGTTAGAATTATAAAATTCCTTTGCAATAAATGAAGTCTTTGGGTATATTGCTATCAGGAAGAGGAGGGAAAAAATTTAGGTTGCAAAAGGCAAACCACAATTATCATGCAAACATGTGCTTACAGGCTCTTATGAATCACCTGGAGGACCAGAATGTGGACGCTTTCACCGACACAGTTAAAGAATATGACTCTATCTCCCGCCTCGACCAGTGGTACACAACTATGCTCCTCCGAATTAAGAAATCAATCGCTGCTGAGGATCTCTGTTGAGGGGCCTAAGAGAGGTGTTGAGGGAATGAGGTATTCTAAGGGACAATGGTTGAGTGATAGCTACTAGGATGATGCTAATGTAGCGCTACTAGTGTGCGACGAAAAATGATACGAAGTTATTTATACTGTTGATGATGTTTGCTAGAGATCTTTTTCATCTATCTTTTCTCTTTTGTGCTCTTGTTGTGTCTCTTTTCTCCTCATCTCTGTCTGAGGAGGTCTTTACTGGTGTATCTGTCAAGATGTAAAGTTTCCTGTCGTTTGTTTTTTACTTGTCTGTCCAAAAGAAAATGCTTTGTGTATGTGCAGCAACTTTTTTCTCTCTCATTGTTTCTAGGTGCATGGAAGTGTCTTTTTCCATTATCAGTCTATATTATAAGGCGATTATTTACTATTTTATATATTTTAAGTTCTCTGTATGATATACATTTGTAGAACACAAAGTTTTCAGCTTTGTGGTAGAAATATCAAGATATGACAAGACTGATAGATATGCCAAGTCTTCTGAGTTGTGAAGCTATAGGGTTATAGTATCATCATCCTAATAGAGCTTCATAGTAACTCCTGTGTATAGTGTAGTTACCATGAATATCATGTCCCCCAGAAATATAATGTAATTTATACACTTTTATTATATATTTTCCTTGTTTTTATTCAGATCATTCTACTTAGTTCCAAGTGTGCTCTATCCCAAGGATAAGGATAAGACTGTATAAATGTAGTGTAATGAATAATAATGAAATTCATTCAAGAGAGACTTGTTAAGGTCAAGTCTTGTGTGAGAGGCATATGTGGCCATATGGTATTAACTACATCTTCATTTTGTTTCTTTTTTTCATTCTTTCTTTTCTTAATGTTAGAAGGGAAAGAGCATTTGATAGTTTGAACTTACCTTTGAATATATTTTTGAAATTTCTGAGGAAGAAAAAGAAAAATGAAAGAATATAATTATTTTTTTCACTCTCCCCTTTTTTATCCTTATTTTGCTTTTATTTGAAAGTCCAATGTGGATTCATAATTCAGTAACATCCTCTTATCAGATTTATTTTGCATTTGTTGAGTTTTTTTTACAGTGCAGTTGCATGTTTGAGAATATTACTATTTAACTAAAAGTAATGCTTTGAACTGCATGTTTGTGTATTCCTTAGAAGTTCTATGCTGAATTTTGTAGGGTACCTGACATATTAATTTTCAGATTCTTAAAAGGCAAATCTGTGGCACAAGGTGCTTGTGCTGTAAAGTTTATGAGCTTTAAATATAAATTTTCAGAAAGGCTTTGTCATTAGGGAATAAATTACATTATTTTTGAAGCTGTTTACCCTCACAACCCTTTGATTTTATATATTTACTGTATTTTGTAGGCAAATCATTATTTCTGTGTATTAAAGTAGTTGGATAGTTTTTTTTATGTAATATTCATGAAAGTGGTTTATTGCATAGACCAGTTGAGTATGTTCAGAAAGGCTTCACATTCCTGTAATAAAAAAAGAGTTTAAGAAAGGGTGTTACTTTTGAGTTGAATTTTGATGTTAAAACTTCAGAGTATTATACCTCTTTAATTTATTATGTTTTATAAATTTATGTTACATTGATTGATTGTGTGGAATAAATTATTTCTATTTTACTGTAGAAAAATTTTCCCTCTTTCTCAGCAAATAAAACAAACATACAAAAAGAGAAGAAAATATCTGAAACATTTTTTTAATAATTGATATACAGTCACTTGAAGGAAACAGGTTGCAGTACTTAAACAGTGTGGGACAGTCCAACCAAGGTATACAAGTTCCATGCATGCTGAAACACTTCATTTTAGTTTCTGTTTAAGACAGTGATGATTAAAAAAAAAAAAAAAAAAAAAAGAAAGAAAAAAATTAATGGTTTATAGTTTTTTTATTGTAATTGATATTTTTAACACCATCAGACTTTGGCTGTACGGTGGTAGGATGTTAGAAAGGGGAAGATAATCCTGGAAGGCTGCTTAAGAAGACTTCGTGCACAAGGAGTTTGCCAAGAAGTAAAGAACTGAACGCTTTTTGAATATTCAAAACTTTGAATATTTTCAGTGCTCAGGAGTTCAAGAATCTATAGTGGCTCTGAATATTGACGATTATGAGTAGAATGCTCTGCCATAATGTTGAGTGAAAATTGTAGGCTTAGGTAATTGTTTTATTGCTATGAGGTTTAATCTGTAATATTTATTGACTAATGAGCAATGAAGAGTGACTTTGACAGCAGTTTTTAAAATCCATAGATATAGGATCATAAGAGTCATACAATCATTGTTAGTGCTCTACTCTAGGTAATCATAAATTGTTATTGTAAAAGTAATGTTTATGGATTTCATTTTTCTTGTATAAAGTGATAAGGAGAAAAGTTCCTCATTCAGTATACAGACTATTAATTTTGTATTTTGAATTGAAAGTAATTGAATCATAACAGCCAAGATCTGTATGTGATTTTGTTAGACATTAAATATTTTATTCCCAGTGTCTCATACTAACTCACCCTACTTAGTTTTAAAATATTACTGTGAAAAATGAAGTATTACATGTAATTCACCCCACACTAAACCACCTTTCCCTTCTTTCCCCAATGATTAATAAAGTTTTCCATGTGTAAAGATATTTGGTATATTTGTACAGGCACTTCCAGCTGTCCAGCCTAGATTCTGTTGTCTAATGTGGTGACATGTTTCACTGATGATGATTTTGTGTGATAATGCATGCTTCTTGTTCATTAAGAAGTTTTTATTAAATATATATGCACAATAGCCTTATTTTGTAAACCCCTTACAAATTCATAATGGAAATTAGACATAGTGCTGAGAAATTGCTGGATTTTTGTTTTTTGTGAATTACACATGAATGTGCATCCTCTAGTAATTAACATTAAAAATAACCTTCCTGGCGCCTCATAAAACGACTGTTTTGTATTATGAATTGCACTGCAGTATTTTATCTGTGAAGGGAAAATGATTAACAGAGTAACGAAGTGTTTCCGTCAATAAAGCATAATACTCTCTCTCTCTCTTTCTTTCTTTCTTTCTTTCTTTCTTTTTCTCTTTTTTTCTCTCTCTCTCTCTCTCTCACTCTCATTTTTTGGCTGTCGTGATTATTGTTATTTCTGTCGATCTTCCCATATTTCATTCCTTCCATGATTTGTCCGAAACACAAACCTCCACATGCACATTTACAGATTCATTATATGGCTGATATGAGAAATAGATCCTTTATTCACAAATTTTGCGTATAGATTGAGGGATCATATCTTTTGAGATAGCCATCTATGCAATTAGGTCTTTTTTTCTCTCTTTTCCTTTTCCTTTTTTTAGGATGAAAAAGGGAAAGTGTTTGGTAACTGAAAATCAATTAATATTAGGAACCATTTAAAGAGGATAGTATTAATGTAGAGATAGAAATGGAAGAATATTTAAGCTATCTGTGAATTTGATTAATATATCTACTCAATTCCATAGAAACTATAACTAAATCCTCATATGCTATATATTTTCTTTAAACAAAACCATGTTAACCATTCTCCCTCATTATGTTCCCAAAATCTCAAATCCCACAGTACAGTGCACTTTGTTTGTTGCATATCAGTATCAAGAGACAATGAATAATTAAATGAAAGCATTAACTATTGTAATAAGTTAGAGTTTTATATGGAGATAGACTATATATATAATTTTATCACACCCTGATTATTGTATGAGTGAAATATCTCCTTCATTTGTTGGTAATAATGGTGTGTGTTAGGCTCACGTAGTAGAAACTTTCTTGTTATGGGAAACCAACCTTTATATGATTGTGGAGTTTTCTGATCTTGTTGACAGAGATTTAAAAGAGTGTAACTCATAACAAAGCTGGTGTGTAGGAATTAAACATGTTCTTCAAGAGTTGTTTCCCTTAAATTTCATATCTTATCTGTAGTAGCAACAGCTATGCTAATGTGTTTGTGCTTAGGTTTTTTGTAAATATAACCATATAAGTATCTGTCAAACTCAGTACTGTATTTCTGAATACTATCCAATCACTCAAACTCTGTTACTGTTTCATTTCTTCCAAGACTGAATGCTACATTCAATTAAAAATACATACACAGTCACTGAAACGGGAATAACTTTACTAATATTAAATAATTCTTAAGTGTTCACACAGGAATCTCAACCAATTTTACCACTTTCACACTTGGATTCATACATGTGTATGATATAACAAAATGAAATATTTGATATAATAAGAAGCAGAAACTCCCAAAGATTTTAACGTATTTTACCCCCCAAAAATGTTGAATCATCTAACTTACTTTTTTATTTTTTAACCCTCTATGGCCATCATGATGCAATGGCCTATGACATGTATATGCATCGTGACTCACAGCATTCGGGCCAGCTGAACACAGCTAAGGCCTAGCCACAAAGTCTAGGCTGTTGTGTAATATTACCTCACAAATAAATCAGTTCCGGTCATACAGTATCTTAACTGTCTTACATTAACTTCAATAAAACTGTCCTGATAAAACAACCAGATGTAGTGCCATAAAACAGGTAACACTTAGCACCATAACAACTTTGAATTCCTTCATTTAACTAAAAGAAAAAAAGGTTTGGAAAATTTAAAATAACACCAATAACTGTGCATAAAAAAATTATACTAAACACTATAAAGTATTAAGGATCTACTTAAATTATAAGGAGTTATAAAAATGATGAAGAGTTGCATTGGAAATCAGCTGCCACAAGGTCAGAAATGAGCCCATACGTGCTAAAGCTACCTATCTATTTACCAATTTGCTTGAGCAGGTAACTAGACAGGCTAGTCTGAGCCTCTATTAAATCCTTTCAAACCTGCCTGAACCAGGTAATTTCCTGTTAGAGTGGTAAAGTGGGCTCAATGGTGTATACATGCTCAGTTTAGCCTGAACTGGTTCTTTTTGCTTAAGCAGCCAGAAGGTAACCTGAGAGTGCATGGAACTCCTAATGTGTTTGCCTGGCTGATGGCCCTCACAGAAAGATCCACAAGCTAAGCCAGACTAGAAGTTAAAAATCTGATGCTCTGGTGGCTGCCGGATTTTCAGTAACTTGAATATGTTCATTTAGGAACTTGCAGGTCAGAGAAAATTATAAAATGTAAAAATATAGTCATTCACAAATATCATTCTCTGACTAAAGACAATATAACTCCTGACATTCATTACCTTTTAATCTTCATCTTTAGTATTTAGTATACATGTGTGACTCCCTTACCCTACTGTTGCTAGAGAACAAAACAGTTTTATTTTGCTCACTTTTTCCAGTCATTCCTAAATGGAGATTTCTGGTGATCCTTTTCATTTTGACTTCCTTCAATTCTATTCAGCATTTTGACTTCAAGAAACTTTTCTGCATTCAATTTACTTTTTTATTTTGT
>NW_020869158.1:61957-64457 GCF_003789085.1 Penaeus vannamei
GTGTGTGTGTGTGTGTGTGTGTGTGTGTGTGTGTGTGTGTGTGTTGTGTGTGTGTGTGTGTGTGTGTGTGTGTGTGTGTGTGTGTGTGTGAGTGTGTGTGTGTGTGTGTGTGTGTGTGTGTGTGTGTGTGTGTGTGTGTGTGTGTGTGTTGTGTGTGTGTGTGTGTGTGTGTGTGTGTGTGTGTGAGTGTGGTGTGTGTGTTGTGTGTGTGTGTGTGTGTGTGTGTGTGTGTGTGTGTGTGTGTGTGTGTGTGTGTGTGTGTGTGTGTGTTGTGTGTGTAGTGGTGCGTGTGTGTGCGTGCGTGCGTGCGTGTGCGTGCGTGCGTGCGTGCGTGCGTGCATGCGTGTGTGTGCGTGCGTGTGTAATATATATATAATAATTATATATACATATATATAATATATATAATATATATAATGTATATAAAATATATAATATATATAATATATATATATATTATACTATATATATATAACATACAAATATATATACGTATCTGAAAAGTTGCATCACCAGTTGAATAACAATCCAAATTAGTTTCACAGTTGTTGCTTGAGTGTTCTAAGACACAATTTTACATGTTTCTGTTTCCCACTGAATATGGGCAACACAACTCATCAGTCAGCCATTGGTCAGACATCTGCTTTGTGCTTGGTTGTTGGGTTGCTGTGTGCGTTTAAATACAGGAAAATACACATGCCAAAAGTTTATGGAATGTATTTTATAATAAGTGAAATGGCATGTAAACTGCAGATTAATCACTGCAAAATCAAGGAGGCGATACACAAGCATGAAAGAATAAAAAGCCTGATAAATTAGATAAAAAGTATCCTATTAGGAAGATGTGTTGACTAATATAGCTAAGTGCTAGCAGAATAATATTAATAATGAAGAAATACAACACTAAACTATGTGTTTCATTATAGCTTCATGAATTTTGGTTTCTCCCAAGATTTTTCTTTATTTGATACTTTATGCAAGTAGCATTTATTCTGAGTTCAAAATCTGAACAGAAAAGACACATGGACGGATTGAGGTGTTAAATTCCATTCCCAGCCTGTGGGAAGTTAAGCGCAGTCTGGTTTGAATGTACTACAGTCTGCAACTGTTCAGCAACCATTAATTTAGATACAAATAGGTGCCAGTTTTTCGCGAGTGTCTCACAACAATCGCAGGATAAAGTCGTTCATGTTTCAGAATCTTTACACAACTTTTGTTAAACTAGATAGCAACAAATTTGGAATGCTGCTCAGCTGCTGAGCAACTGTATCGGGACACCGCAGATATATTGTTGTTCATTTCGATACAATGTATCTTGGTCTGCACTAGGCTTAAGAGAACACTTGAAAATGTTGATGCCAGATGTGACCTTGAACAGACACGGTAGTCCTGTGAAAATGCTCCTAATGGTCATACTGCCCCCTAAAACCTCGATAGGGGATCATTTTCATAATTAGGGCTCATTTTCACTTGAGATAGTATCAGGATCATTTTCAATTTGGACAAGTATCAGGGCCAGGTATCAATGTCAGTCACAGGTACAGAGCACTCAATATGATCTGACATCGACATTTTTGATGGAGTTTGAAAAAAGCGTGTAAGTGGGTTAAGCCCCTCCCCCCAAACACGCACTTTGTACGCTCGTGGAAATGTTGAAATTCGAAACTTTTAGTGGTTCAACAAATATGATTACATTACACTTGTTTAACTCAAAAGCTAAGTAATCAAGAAATCGAAACATATTCTTGGCATATTCATAAAAATTGGAGAAACAGAAAAAATAAAAATAAAAATAAAATAAAACATACAGGAGACTTAAAGTATGTCTGAAATCCCTTATGATAACTGTGTATGTTCTCATCACCCATACTATAGTAAATATTGCTTTATAGTTACTGGGCTATGGAAAGAAAATTCCCACGCAAAATAATACATAGTAACACTAATGAAAAAACAACATAAATACACTTCTTAAAGAAATGAATTGGGCAAAAAGGGTGCAAAAACAAAGTAAAAAAAAAAAGAAAAAAGAATAAAGAAAAAAATAGAAAAAGGAAAAAAGGAAACGTAAGCACAAAACACTAATCAAAAACTTAAACAAATGCCTAAAAGTGATATCTTACCAATGGGAACAAGAGGATTTTCCTTGAACTTCCTCTTGAACTTCTCGCCAGCAGTCTCCGTGTGTATGATCTCTTCCGAGCCAATATCACTCTTCAGCGTAATCCAGTCTAATTCGGTGAATTCCTCCCTGACTCCCGTGGATTGACTAGCCATATTGTCTGACATTTTATATCTTGGGAGAAAGATAAAAAAAAAATATGAGGAAACGATAAATCATGCACAGAAATGAATAATTCATAGTGTAATGACATCTTTTCATACTCTGGCTTCATCTACACACGAAACTCAGTTATTACATGTACGAAAATAAAACAGCATCATTGTTTTGTTTACAAAAGGTAGGGAAGGATATCGGATGGCGAGTTTTAAAATATTG
>NW_020869158.1:74457-79457 GCF_003789085.1 Penaeus vannamei
GCGTTTTGTTCTTTGGGAATTTGTCATTCAATTTTATTTTCTCAGTGGCAGTATCTTATGGAAGGTGAAAGATAAAAATAGTATCTTTGTGTGCACGTGATGTATTTGTATAAAGTTGTATATTATGTAAAGCTAAATTATCTGATGTCACTATCACAAATGATTTATTATACGGGATCGGGTATATTACAAGAACATTGTTATTACGAAATATTTGTTAAAACACAACTTTCCCCATTTAAACATTTACTCTCGTTAACTGTTGTGATTTTAACAAAGTTCTTAAATAGGTGATTGAAGGCGTACGTCTGGCAGCGAATAGACCGATGCGAAAAGTACGACACTAAAATTTGTCTTTGCTTCCGTATTCGAACGAAGAAATAAGGGAAACTCATCACTTTTCGTCCCTGTTATCAAATTGGTTTATCTCTAGAAAAAAATATTTGAGTGACTGATATGAAGAAGTGACTTAAGGGCAGTTTCGAAGTTGTTCTGATTAGATTACTAGAAAGTAGAATATGTTTTCATAGTTGTGTATAGGATACTGAAAAGTGCAATTTCTCATAAAATTTCGCCATTTTTGTTTTGGTGTACAGTTACCAATTTAGGTTTTGATTAGCTGTGTAAAGTGATACAGTTTCGAAACAAGGACACTGAACAACGTCTGCAATCATCCTACTTTCATTGTATACAAAAGCAAATCGAAAACTTTTAATTTAGGGCAAATATGCCAGTGATTTGCAACAACAAATGAATATAAAAATATAAAATGTCGGAATCAGTAGGTCTTCCACTGCCCCGTATTGAGCATATTAGCGCCCATGGGCCCCGTATTGAGCATAACCGCTCTACCCTCAGCGATACCTGGAAGTTTGCGAGTTTAGCGATTCCTCAAGCATTTAATTATCAAAAACACCTCTTTCCAGCGACAATTTTACACGCCTGAAGAGAGCGATGGAACTCTCACACAAGCAAAGGAGGGTTAAGACTGTGACTTGAAGACAAGGTGTATTAAATGATTTAATATTAATAATAATGATGTGAAGTGCCAGAACAGAAATCTTCACGAGTCCAACGATCTGAAAGGAGCTTAGAGGTGTACGATCTTTTTGAAACGAAGTTTTGTATGGACGGCATTTCAACGAAAAGGAAGGAAAAGGAAGAATTATAACAGCATTATACCCCGCCATGGCAGCTAACGGTGTGAGCAACGGTGTACAGAGAAGAAGGATGGCGGTGAGTACATTATTTACTTAAGGGGAAAAAAAAGGTGTTTGTACGTTTCTTTAGAGAGGAACCCAACCTTCAGGACAGGTAGAGACAGGTAGAACAGGAGTAAATTGGGTTGATGTCTGGTGCACTCCATGGAGAGAGTCTTTTCTCCAGAGTGAGAGAGGCGACTGAAGCAGTATTTTCCGTGTAATTGAATGTTGTCTTGATATCTGCGTATTTATTTTCGTGTGTTGTTGTATTGTCGCGGAATATGAATGGTTTAGTTCATCGAGGAATTTTTAGAATATATTACCCTTTCTCGACATGGTTTGCGTTTTCTATGACAATTTCGTTTTTTTTTTCTGTGTTGTTGAAAACGCGGTGTGCTGTGGATTTATTTTCATATATCCAATGGGTTGTTGTTTTTTATACATTATACACGGGCAGGTAGACAAGCCATGCGACGGGTTTCATTTAGATAAATTCATGTTTGTTTACACTTGATTCTGTTTTTAGCTGTAAAGAAAGTGATGGTGGAATATAAATATGAATATATACTATATATATATGTATATATATATGTGTGTGTGTGTGTGTGTGTGTGTGTGTGTGTGTGTGTGTGTGTGTGTGTGTGTGTGTGTGTGTGTGTGTGTGTGTGTGTGTGTGTGTGTGTGTGTGTGCGTGCGCGCGAGCGCATGTATGTATGCCTGCATGTATGTGCGTATGTATGTGTACGCCGCGCGCGCGCGCACAGACGCACACACACACACACACACACACACACACACACACACACACACACACACACACACACACACACACACACACACACACACACTCACACACTCAAACGATACAATATAGTGCGCATATGTTTGTGTGTGAATACAGTTATACAAATGTATACTCGTTCCCTCGTCTTTCCTGTCCTTATATTACGTTCCACCTTCCTCCCATACATCTCTCCTCCCTCCTCCTCCCCTCCCTCTCTCTCCCCTACCTCCCCCTCTTCTCTCCTTCCCTCACCCCTCTCCCTCTCTCCCTCCCTCCTCTCTCTCTCTCCTTCCCTCCTACTTTCCTCCCTCCCTCACTCTCTCTCTCCTTCCTCCTACTTCCTCCCTCCCTCACCCCTCCTCTCTCTCTCTCTCCTTCCCTCCCTACTTCCTCCTCCTCACCCACCTCTCCCCTTCCCTCCTCTGCTCCTACTCCAATTTCTTTACCGTTCTTCTTCCCATTTTCTTTGCCCTCGTTCACAGGTTCCTCCGCTCCGTCCGTGTTATGTTGTGCCTTTTCTCCTTCTCCCATCTCATCTCCCCCGCACAACACACACGCGCGCGCACACGGACGCACGCACACACACACACACACACACACACACACACACACACACACACACACACACACACACACACACACACACACACACACACACACACACACACACACACACACACACACACACACACACACACACACACGCACACACACACACACACCACACAGACACACACACACACACACACACACACACACACACACACACACACACACACACACACACACACACACCACGCACACACACACACAACACACACACACACACACACACACACACACACACACACACACACACACACACAACACACACACACACACACACACACACACACACACACACACACACACACACACACACACACACCACGCACGACACGCACCGAACCTCGCCGAAAAACACGCCGACAGACACAACAATCCTCGGTGGCCGGCGAGCGTTCACTTCACTTTTTAATGATCGGGTAATTTCAGTAGAAATAAAACGATCAGTTCTATGTTTAATTAATGATTAATGAGGAGGACAGGTACACTGCCCTTTGCAGGTGAGGAATACTATTTACTACCTGGTACATAGCCTGGGGCACGTCCGCGTTGTGTACCCTGTGTCCAAGGTCTTTTTTCCTGGATTGTCATTGGGAGGGGGAGAGGAAGGTAAAGAAGGGGGTAGGGGGTAGCGGGAGGAGAGGAGGAGGGGAAGGTGAAGAGGGAGGAGGAGGGGGGCGGAGGGGAGGAGAGGAGGGAGGTGAAGGTGAAGAAGGAAGGAGGAGGAGAGCAGGGGGGGGGGCGAAAAGAAGGAAGGAGAGGGATTGCGGGGAGGAGGGGGAAGGTGAAGAGGGAGGAGGAGGAGGGGCGGAGGGGGGGTACTAGGGAGAGGGGGCGAAAAGAGGGAAAGGAGAGGGAGAAGATGAGGTGGAGGTGGGAAGAGAGGGGAAGAATGGGGATGGGGTAATGAGGGAAGGATAATAGGAGGAAAGGAGGTGAAAAGGGATAGGGAGAGGGGGAAAAGTATATAGGATTGGATTCAAACAGTTGAAAAATGAGTTTAGAACGAGAGAGGGAGAAGGAAGAAGGGAGATGGTGAAGAGGGAAAGGGAGAGAGGAAAGGAGAGGAAAAAGGTGAGTAGGAAGGACATAAGATACGGAAATAAATTAGAAGGGGAGAGACGGAGGAGTAACGATAGGTGCACGAAGCGTTACTTCAATGAATTACATAAAAGTATCCTAATCCCACGGGAAGTATGAGTAAATTCAGGATAATTCAGAGAAAATGCACCAGTCCAGAAGTGAAAAGTAACTGACAAAATCTTCCAAAGCGGAGCAGGTTTTATACCTAATTAACAGTCATTTTGCCCCCCCCCCCATTCCCCCATCAGCATTTAACTTCGTCCCCGGGTCAAGGCATGTTTGTCACGCGCACAACCCCCGACGGGGGGTGTGGGGCGGGGTGTGGGTGTGGGGTGGGGTGGGGGTGGGGTTCTAGTCGCCGGCTAAACTAGGCCTGAGGAAGGGGTCGATTCCTTTCGCGTTCGTAGCGCAGTGGGCTGAAGCCGTCTCTTTCTCTCGACTTCCCTCTACCTGCTCCTGGTCTTCTTCTTCCTCCTCTCCTCCTCTCCTCCTCCTCCTCCCTCTTCTCTTCCTTTTCCTCTTCTCCTCTCCTCCTCCTCCTTCTCTTCCTTTTCCTCCTCCTCCTCCTCTCTCCTCCTCTCCTTTTCCTCTCCTTCCTCCTCCTTTTCGCTAGTTCTTTTATTCTTGTTTGTCCTTTCTCCGTCGTCCTCTCCCCCTCCCTCCTTTTCTCTCTCCTCTTTTCACCCCTCTCATGTTTTTCAACCTTCTCATTCTTCTCTTTCTTACTCTCTATTTCCATTCCCCCCAACTCCTCCCCAATGCCTCCCTTCCTACCTTTTTCGTTGAATTTCCATTCCCTACCTTTACTTTCTCTCTTCCCTTTCTATCCCTTCTCATCCCGGAATCCCCTCCTCCTCCTTTTCTTCTTCTTCTTCTTCTTCTTCTTCTTTCTTCTTCTTCTTCTTCTTCTTCTTCTTCTTTCTCTCTCCTCCTCCTCCTCCTCCTCCTCCTCCTCCTCCTCCTCCCTCCACCAAATCCCTTCCCCCCTTTCTTTCCCATCCCATCCGTCATTTTTCATCATCCCCCCACCCCCCCCCCTTCCCTTCCCTCACCCTCCTCCTCAATTAAGAAGTAGCCCAGAGCCTCAGGGGATTAACAACCCCGTGGGGATGGAGGCGCGGCACGGGGTAAGGCCTTCGGATGGCACTCCTTGGGAGAACCGAATCCTTCAAGGCTTGGAAAGTGGCACTGGATTTTTTTTTTTTTTTTTTTTTTTTTTTTTTTTTTTTTTTTTGCGGGGCATCATGTTCGTCTTCCTCTTCTTCTTCTGTTTGCTCATGTTGTTTTTTTATTGTAGTTCTTTTTTTATGTTCTTGTTCTTATTG
>NW_020869158.1:89457-106957 GCF_003789085.1 Penaeus vannamei
TGCACAAACACTCCACCTACCCCCTACCCCCTCCTCCTCCTCCCTGCCCCCTCCCACCCCCCACGCCCTCATCTCAGCCTCCAAGACGCGATGCTCGCCCACCCCCCGCAGCATCCGTCCCTCTACAGCACGCCCCTCGGACACAAGCACGCCCATTCACACCCACTCGCCCCCTCCGGAGCCCCAGCAGACACTCAGGACCGACGGGGGGCACCGGGGGAGCATGACACCCTCCAATTTGTCCTAAACACGAAGCGAAATCCGGGTCTGGGTTCCTCCGGGGTTCCTTTGTCCGGGGTTCCTCGACTTACCAATCAATCCACCCACAAGAAAGCAAGCGATCTGGCATATCATCAGGAAACCGATTAGGATGCCTAGTTTCCGGCCACTGAGGTTTTCTATTATAGCCCCCGCCATCGTGGGGAAGGTCCAGAACCCCGATTTTCCTGCAGGATAAGTCGCACAAAGTCCTCACTGGCGGTATCGACTCCCCGACCTCCTTCGCTTCCAAATGTAAACTGACATGCGTGAACTCGGAAAACGTGTCGTTCCCTCTCCTGGTGAATTTTCGGGATGCGTTTCCAGACTAGAGTGTGGAGTGAGTTTTATTTGTTTTATTTGTAGGTTGTGTTGATTGGTGATAGGGAGGTAGGAAGGTGGAGTGGATTAATGATGCGGATAGGGCGAGATCGTTCACGTCGTGCGTTTGGCAGCGCTCGTGACGCAGACTTGCCAAAATTATTTTGGGGAAACGTCTAGATTATTTATGTATTTCATATAAAATGTGGCATTTCATACATAGTACTCTACTCCCCTCAAGAGCACTATGCACAAGATAAGAAAATAACCGAAAATCTGCAATTGATATCGCAGTACATTACGGAATATTAAACATTTCATCCTAGCATTTGGTGACAAAAAGGCTCCGGGGAAATGAACCCGCTTGTAAAATGCCCGTAAATAAATGAATGGAGTACTGCAATCCTGCTTCACCTGCTTCACTAACGCACATAAATTATGATTCCATGTTATTAGGAGGTAATGTAGTTTTACCATAATGCGCATAAATCAGATGCTGTCGCGAAAGACGGTTACCAACAAGGGAATTTCCTGAGGAAATGAGTCGGTAAACTTGCATTGCGGCGACAACATCTTCCCTTTGTGTGTGTGCACACACAACACACACACACACACACACACACACACACACACACACACACACACACACACACACACACACACACACACATAACACACACACACACACACACACACACACACACACACACACACACACACATATATATATATATATAATATATATATATATATATATATATATATATATTATATATATATGTATATTATATAATATATATTTTTTATTATATCCTGTGCATGTCACGTTCCCATAATTCCGGTTCGTTTTTTGTGTGATTATGTATTTTTTTTCTCTTTTCTTTCTTATCTGCTTTCTCTCCTTCGCTTTCTCTCTCCTCTTTCGCTTTCCGTTTCTCCTTTTCTCTCTTTCCCGCTGTTTCGATTTCTCTTTCCTCTTTGCTTTCCTCCTTTGTTTTTCTTTCTTTCTATCCTTTTCTCTCCCTCTCTCTCTCTCTCTGTCTCTCTCTCTCTCTCTCTCTCTCTCTCTCTCTCTCTCTCTCTCTCTCTCTCTCTCTCTCTTCTCTCTCTCTCTCCCTCTCTTTCTCTCTCTCTCTCTCTCTCTCTCTCTCTCTCTCTCTCTCTCTCTCCTCTCTCTCTCTCTCTCTCTCTTCTCTCTCTCTCTCTCTCTCCTCTCTCTCCTCTCCCTCTCCCTCTCTCTCTCCTCTCTCTCTCTCTCTCTCTCTCTCTCTCTCTCTCTCTCTCTCTCTCTCTCTCTCTCTCTCTCTCTCTCTCTCTCTCTCTCTCACCCTCCCTCCCTCCCTCCCTCCCTCCCTCTCTCTCTCTCTCTCCCTCTCACGTTGTGTGGTTATCAGCTGACCTCGCTCTCCTATTCTAGAACAGAGGCGATATCACGGCAGAATATACATTTAAAGTTTACTCTTCTGTTACGAAAAAAAAAAATGCCAGGTGTTCCGAGAAATAAAGACCGTTGACAAAATCACAGAAGTTCTCCGTAATCGAAACAAAAGCAACATGTTTCAGAGAACGTCCAGCACACGCGATAATTATATAAAAAAAAAAGTTGCGATCATCTTTCAGAATACTGTGCTGAATTTTCTACTGAGTTATCATGCAACTGTGTTTACTCTATCTACAGTTAAAGGACAAGTTTTATATTCATTATATCCTTGTGTTTTAACATCTGGGAAAATTTTGCTGTAGTTTTCTTAGATACATTGATATAATGTGTATTAGTTGTTACATAGTAGTAAACGATTGAAAGATTTCCCAGAACTTAAAAAAATGAAGGATTATTTAAGAAAGATAAATTGGAACATAAACGTGTAGAATTTTCTTTTTAAAATGTAATGAAAGAGGAGAAGAAGCATAAGATAAAGAAAGAGGAGGAGGGAGAAGGAATAAGGGAAATATATGAATAAAAAGAAGATAGAAGAGATGAAGAAAAGAGAGTAGAAGAAGGAGGAATTGAAGACAGAGAATAAAAAGAAAAAAAGAAAAAGAAGAGGAAGAAGATGAAGGAGAAGAATGAAGAGAAAAAGAGGAAGAAGAAGAAACACGTAAATGTTGAGAGTATAATTAACGACTTAAAACCAAACGACAATACGACCTGATGTAGATATAATATGAATAATATTATTTACATGGAAGATACGAATAATAAAGGTTTCTTAGCGTTAAAAGATAGAAAGGAATAAACATAACGGAGAGGAGAAAGATGGGAGAGCAAAAAGTGAGTAAACAGACAGACAGTTACATTGTGCAGAAGGTAAAGCATTTGGGAAGAGACGCTACGAATTCTGTAAGGAAAACAAAACAAAACAAAACAAAACAAAGGGATATGAGTGAGACCCCAACACCCTGTGCATCTCCCTCATAGATATAATAAATATACAAATATAGACAATAAGTGTATGAAATATATAATGGTGGTGGTTCGCGTTTACCGGTTCGGGTGTTCGAAGGTAAAAAAATATTCGACGTAATTATTCGACGTGGCCTGTGTTTCTTATCTTGATATTACCTTAATTATCATCCATTTTTTATCATATTTATCTTCTTTCTTGTAAGGCTGAAATTTGAAGGGGGGGGGGGCACGAAATGGCCAAAAAGGATTATCCATCGTCGACTGCAGCATTTTTGACTAATATTCGAAACCGGCCAAATGCATCTATCGTATTGTATTGAGAAGATATTCGTTCTCATTCACATTTTCTACATTTGTCAACATGTTCGGTTCATGTTGAGATCATTTTGGTCACAGGAGGAGCGCCCTTGCCTTCTCTCACGTCGGTGTGGGTGTAGGAATACCGGATGCAAGAGGGTGTGTGTAGGAGGAGGATAAGGAGTCCCACGCACAGGAGGATATGAGGAACTGGAGACGAGGCGAAAGATAACAGCGACCACAGAAAACTGGGTGAGAGGCTAAACTCATACACACACACACACACACACACACACACACACACACACACACACACACACACACACACACACACACACACACACACACACACACACACATATCAAGTTATTGTCGAAACTAGTAGTTATATGTCTTAGGCTAAAGAGATCCCACTGAAATGGCTAAACCAATTTTTATTTGGCTGGAATCAACGCTTGATACAGATAACTAATGTGATTGGTTCTTGACTGAAATGACTGAAAAAAACTAGTATAACACGAGTATTTAATACGATGTAAGAGATATTTACATTCCTATCATATTGTATGTATTCCATAACCAAAGATAAATGTTTAGTTTAAAAGGAAGTAATGGCTGAGTTACCCCTTTGAAACATTCTCTGTACTACTTGTTATATCCCATTTTCTATAAGCACAGGGAGCCTCTGAGGCAGATATTAAAGGAAATTATCTTCAAATGTTTGTATAATCAAGTAATGTCATGTATTATTATATAACTCCAAATGGAAAATTATGTGTAAAGACTGCTTATGTGTGAAGAAAACAAGGTTTTATACTTTAGATCTCATACATCACGAGAAAGAAATTGTTTCATTTCCGTTTTACGTAAGGAAGCATTTTATTAAGAAAATGACAAATGTAGCTGCAAGAATGGATAAAAAGGAATAACCAAACACTGAAGAATGAAGCGTTCCCCCTGTACAACCTGATCTACCACCTACCACATGTGATAATAAATCAATCAATCAGATAATAACAAAAATAATTTTCCACTGCTTTGCATCTGCCTCCGAGAATATCGGATTTTTTTTTCTTTACCAAACCCGATTTAAATGATCCCAAAATGACTCATTTTTCGAATGGGTTAAGGTGATGTGGGATGTGGTCAGGAACGTCTTAAATATCTTTATTATTATTTTGCGCAAATACATAATTGTGTGATAGGGATTAAAGTTGGCGAGATCAGCTTGAAAGTGGCAAGTTTCCATCGATTTTTGTTTCCAAAAAGTTGACAGTATGGAAAGAAGAGTGGGAGGGAAGAATGGGGATAGAGGAAGGATAGGTATGGCGGAAAAGATTTTAGGTGAAGAGAGTTTCCATATGAACTTTCTGTATATATAGGGGCTGACCCTATCACACCATCAAGGCAGCATAAATAATGCCCATTTAAACATAGAGCCATCTAGGTGAGGTTTTGGGAATCACACGAGCAGTCTCATGTCACGTTATTTAAATGAAATAATTATGTATTTTATTCATCAAAATGTTCTAGAATGCAAACTAATGTTTTCATTAACTCATTCTATTCAATTAATCAATAAAAAAAGTATTCTAGGCCTCAGAGTAAAGCGGAAACGCAAACATTGATGCAAAAGTTGCTAGTGTGATAGGCCTTGCTCGTTCACACACAAATAACATTATCTCTCTCTCTCTCTCTATCTCTTTTTGCTCTCTCTGATATCTAAGGGTCAAGGGCAGAGAAATTAGCTCCTTACCGCTTGTGTATGTGATTATCTGGTGGCGCAAACTGTGTGCAGCATTGTCTTGCCCGCCGAAAGAGCTCTTACGGCGATGCTATAATAATTGCAATGGTTTAAGTTAGCTATGATAAACTAGCCCTTGGAGGAGTATCAGCAATGCGAATAATAAATTGCACTTTTGTGTATCCAGAGCTGAAGTCAGGGAGAGTGGCATGGAGTTCAGGGATTCCAGCGTTAAAAAAGGGTAGGATGGAAATCGCCAGCCAGGTCCAGTAACATCATCCTTCTCTTTCCTTACCAAAGTCATGTGGAAACTCTGGACGAAAGGAAAGGCTTCATGGCGTTTGCTCAGTTTCCGGGGACCTATAAACCGCCTTTTTGTGTATGTATTCGTATCGAGTTTATTTGTTTTGTTATCGTGTGCGTTTGTAGGGTTTTGTTGTGAAGCTCTTTAGATGGGAAGGGCTGGGTCAGTATCAACTCGAGGTGCCACGGCGTCTGATTCTATTTTTGGAAAAAATAAACTACGGGGTTTATTTTTATGTTACAAAAGTTGCGACTGCTTGTGAATATGATCGATCAATTTGGACTCAAAAAGGATGGAAAATAATGATTTTCTTGGTTATATTTTCACTGAACAGACGCCATGACACGACCTCGAGTTGTTACTGATGTAGCCTTTCTTCTCTTTAGAGTATCGTGTGTTTGTGTACTGGCGATGGGGGCTTCATCGTAGCCAATGGTAAGGGTGGGGGAGGGGGGGGTCATTTTTCGAGGCTCCAGGCATGTTCCTCAAATTCTCCATTGAAACCAAAGACTATATACGTAAAGTCAGATTGAAACTCTAGGGGTATCCCGTCTCCAGCGCTGCCAAACGAACGATCCCTCTCAGATTCCTTAGGTCTTTTTAGATTAATGAAGCTCAGGATGCACTAACGTATTGCAATTGTACAAACTTTGGCTATTTCGTTGTAAATTTAAGTTTATAGTTTTGGTATTTGCTTCAAAGGAACAATAACTCCTGGGGCGTGGCGAGTATATACAACACCTACGGGCTCCAGGTCCTCAGTAAAATATTTTTCGTCGCGTCGATCGCCCGTTTTCTTTCTACGGAAGTCTAACATCTTGTGTGTGGAGTAATATCGACACATCATGTTGGGAACCGTACTAGAAAGTCTGAGTGACCGTAGATTAGGCAGATTTCTCGTCCTTCTGTTGCTATGCCAAGCTTTGTGCTTTATAATTGGCAGTCTCGTCGGTAAGTATGTGAGCTCGGTGAGACAGCTGAGCAAATACAAAGTAGGAAGATTTTGTGATCCAAATCTTTTCTTCACACACACGTATGTGATATGTGTGTGCAGAAAATATGTATAGTTATGCATACATACACGACACATAACACACACACGCACACACACACACACACGCACACCACACGCACCACGCACACGCACACGCACACGCACACGCACACGCACACGCACACACACACACACACACACACACACACACACACACACACACACACACACACACACACACACACACACACACACAATGTTCTGGACTCAGAATATGCGAAAAGTCTGGGAAAACCTATTTCCAACAACGGATGTTAAAAAGTCTGAGAGAAATATATATGTGTGTGTAAGTATATGCATATGTGTATGTATATGTTTATATGTATGTGCGCATGTAAATATATATATATATATATATATATATATATATATATATATATATATATTATATATATAACATTCGGTGATAAGTATATGCATATATGCATAGAAGCGCATACACAAAGATAAATACAACGTGACCTAACACCATATCCCCCCCCCCCCCACACACACACACCACCAACACACCAGCACCTGCACCGTCCTCTGTGATGTCCATGTTAGGCACAAAATGCATTGACAAGAACTACAACAGCACAAAGTGGTACTGGCGTCGCGGAAAGCAGCCGTGCGAAAGCATTGGTGACTTCGACAGCCCCATCGTTGAGGAGCAGATGATCACTGCCAATCACATCATCTTCAGTTTCCAGGTTGGTCGGTTGCCTCTGTGAGTGCAGGAGGGTTGAGGACTATGAGAGACTATGATAATCCTTGAAATGGTCCTTATACCCTTATAGTCAAGAGCTACGATAGACTACAAGTCTTTGATATGGTCCTTATACCCTTAGAGTCAAGAGCTACGAAAGACTACGATAGTATTTGAAATTAAGAACACGGTATGAATCGAAATGAATATCATTACAATAGAAGAGATGTATTCAACCTGTTTCGAATATATCTTTATTACAAATACAAGATGTATTCGAAATCGGTTGAATACATCTCTTGTATTGTGAAGATATTTATTCTCATTGATATATCTACGTTTGTCGTATCGATTGCGGTTTACTTGAAATTAACTTTGTGATCTTCGTCAGACGTCTAATAATCAGTTAGTATTTGTAAAATGTGAGGTTTAATATTCTTTGAACAAATTTTGTATGAGATGAATGTCAGTAAGAATAGATATATAATGAAATAAAAAATAGATAATTTGTATATGGTGAGGTGGTGAGGCAACAGTTTGGATTGCTTTCCCAACGGACCACATTTTTTTTTTTTTTTTTTTTTTTTTTTTTTTTTTTTTTTTTTTTTTTACAAAATGAAACCTGTGTAAGTCTGGTTAGTTCGTGAACATGTCCCTGGAAAAGCTGAACTGGCACCCTGGTGTTCATAGAGAGAACACCAACGTGACTCCATAGTGCTTGGAGTATTTCGACGGTATAGCCTCACTTTAACTTAAACAGCAATGAATTATTTCGACTACGGAATGACAACGAGCTAAGAGTGCAATAAAGCAGTTTAACTAAAAAAATAAAGAAAATAATAAAGAATAAGAACAAAATAAATAAAAAATAAATAGAGAGAGAGTACAGTAAATTGACTTTACGAAAGAATGACTAGAATAGAGAGTAAAAGTCTCCGTGTAAATCATAGGCATTTGCAAACTCAATACTATTAGCATATATGGAAGATATTTCTAGTGTCTTGTAATTTAGGACCTGTGCTTGCAGATTCCTATCCCCAAGGATGGCTTTGTCCTGGACTATTCCCGCTGGCAACAGAGCCTGACTGCTGCGCTGTATCTGGATATGCCCTATAGTGAGGGGGATGGACCAGGTAAATAATGTCCTCGTTTGCAATTCCAACATTACTGGAAGTATTTTGCATATATTATATGTGTGTGTGAGTGTGTGCGCGCGTGTGTGTGTTCTCAGTGGAAGTCATAAGTTGGCCAGAAAAGGAAAAGAAAAATAGTTTCATTTCGCTTTGGCAGCACCAGATGCCGTGATGACCCTAGATGCTCGCTTGGGCTACAGCGACCGAGGGGACCCAGCGGGAAAATGGACAGAATATGCCTCGTCTAAAGAGTATAGACATCTAGCATGTTCTATCGCGCAGAAAAGGCCAGGGTCCATGTACAGTTGCTCTCCTGTGCCGCTTTTTAGACTGGGATCTCTACACCATGACTTCTATCTCTTGAATATCCGACTGCCAGTGGACATGTTCGATACGTCCGAAGAAACTGGTATGAACACAAAACTCGGCCAAATCAATGACATGTGGGTTTCGGTAAGTTCGGACGCCAAACCTCCATCAGTAATGTTGCAGAAGTGTTAGAAGTGTAGTGATTATTTGTAATGTATGTTTGTATGTATTATATCCCTTCTTGTAGCATGTCGAAACCGAAACCTGAAGCACTTTGACACATGTTTGGTGTTGTATCAAGGTCGATACAAAACAGGATTATCATCGAAGTTTGCACAGGCTTTTTTTTTTAATGAGAATGCGTTTTTCTTAAATTCACAAAAAGAGGTCAATAGAAAACCTAATATCCAGGTATGATATTGAACTACAAGCAAAATATTGTAGAAGCCTTAAATAGAATGATAACAAATACTCAACTACTCTGCAAATATGATGCTTTATATACTCCTTTTTTGTTATTACATACATTGTTCATTATATGAAATTACACGAGGTTTTGCATCGATGTCCGAATCAGATAACAATAGGTAATATGAATGATAAGCGGTGCCTACTTGTCTTAGTAAGTTATATCAACAAATGGAGATACACGGACCATTCTGATATTTCTGAGCCTGTAAAGTTTTATCATTGAGGTACAGAAAGATTTTGAAGACATCACACAGAAGTCCTACCATGCTTGACTTCAAATTGTTCCCATTTCGAGTGAACGTGTATATCTAATGTATATCTAAAAAGAGACACATTTTATGCGCCTCTGAAACAGAATTTTGTATCAAGAAATTTACGTTGGGATTCGTAATTAAATGAAAAGTTGAATTCGTATCTGAGCCTGAAATATACCTGGAAAATATCGCATTGGCTGGGAAAGGGTGTATCAAACTGTATCAGGGAAGAGGCAGACACACTGATACAGAATGATATTTCAACAAGTTCCAATAATGTGCTCGTAGAGGGCAAACATGTATAGTGTATCACACTGTTTGGGGGTTTCGTAAAGGCTACAAAAAGGGCCTTATATTCATAGGCATATTGTTGAATGAAATATTAGAATGAATATTTAGGGAATATGATTAGGTATGGTGTAAATTAAGGGAAGAAGTCGCATGGAATAAACTTTTTTTAATGTAGCTGTGTCCAGTCGAGTTTATTATTCATAATGGGTTCAATTATAGTAGCTAGAAAGTTTCAAATTTTAATACTATGATTAACAATGTATCATTTTATGCTTGTTTATATCCTTTGAACAACTACGGTTATGTGAATTATTTTCTCGACAACCTGGCATTCATTTAGGCATTATAGTGTGAGCTAAAAGAAAGAAAGGAATATAACAAATATAGATTATCTTCACCATCCAAAGTTACCATAAGGTATAGTGAACTTCTGTTTATTAAATTAGTAAGGGGTCAGTCTGAAAAAATGAAATACCGTAATCTTGCACTCATGTGTCTGGAATTGCAACTTTCAAAACGGTTTCTAAATGCTCCTGTAGTGTTTCGTTTGAAGTACTGCTAATGAATTTGATTATTGCAAAATCCATGCTATTACTGAACAAGCAGACCCAACCAATTTTAATATTGCGAACTGACTTTACCACTAAATTAATCACAACAGCATTTCACCATTGCTAACGAATCTATCCACGGCTGACAAATCTCCCATTTTGCCCCCACAGTTCATCCACCAGAACGGGGGCTTCACCAAAGTATGGTTGTCCCTCAAAACCATCTTTTTCCCGGTGGTTTTAGTCACCGTCCTCTGGTTCTGGCGCCGTGTGGCCCAGCTTCCCCGGCCGCCAACCCTCCTAGAGAACATACTGGTGCTTCTTGGGGCTTCTCTCTCGCAGCTGAATTGTAAGTCTATGTAATGTTTGCTAAAAGATATTGTAGAAGCTTCGAATAAGACGGAATAAAAGTACTTAACTTCTTTGCAAGGCTGTGGGAACTCTCAAATGTATTTCTAGGATTCCGTCAAAATGTTTGCTTCGTTATTAATGGTTATGTCCTATACCTAAGGCGGCTGGGGAAAGGCTAGATCAGTAGCAACTCGAGGTGGTGTCATGCCGTTTGTTTTGATGATTGATTAGTGAAAATATAACCATCAGTATAATTGTTTTCCATCCTTTTTGGACACTGTAGAGATCAAAATGATTGACCATATTCACAAAGCTTCCGTAAGTTTTATGACGTCATCAAAATAAACCCCATGTGTTTTTTTTTTCACAAATTATAATCAGACGCCACGACACCTCGAGTTGCTACTGACCTAGCCTTTCCCGGGACGACTGTGTTCGAGTTCTGAGTTTTGTTGTAAACCACCATTATCGTCATTTTCGTTATTGGTATTTTTTGCTATTATCATTTCAGTATCGCGAGTATCACCACCCTCATCATCATCGCCATCACTATAATCATCCCCCTACACCACCACATTATCATCACCATAATCATTGCCATCATCATCATCATCACTATAATCATCCCCCACCACATCATCATTTTAATTATCATCACCACCACCACCACTACCAGCACCATCACCACCACCATCATCACCACCCTTAATCTGGATGGCTTACTTTCAGGTCCACTGGAGTACCTGACCTTGGCACTCGACTGCCCGTGGATGCCTCTTCTCAATGACCTCAGGCATGGGTTTTTCTATGCCACGCTCCTCCCCTTTTGGCTTATCTTTATCGGAGAACACATAATGGTGAGTGTTCTATAGTGACTCCAAGCAAGGAAGTGAAACTGAACGCAAAGTAGACGTTTTTGAAAACACTCGAACCAAATCTTTCGTTTTCGCTTATATGTATATGTTATCTGGCCGCCCTACCGCATCATCCCGCGGCTTAGGAAGCATGTTTCTCTGCCAAACATGCCCCCTACGTCCGGATCGGATATGGGGCCAACTTTGATATATTATCATATGTACAAGCTTTTGTTTTAGGAGTTCATGTGAAGAGTGCACAGTGAGTGAAAATTCCTGGCTCATGACGCTTTTAAACACAGTGCACTTGATAAACACACTGAATAGGCCTTTTTTTTTGACCCACAAGACACATAATAGAGTTTCGTACTTGTTTAAAATAACATGACACATACGGTGAAACTATCAAGACCAACCATTTTTTTTTAACGATAGAGAATTGAAAACAGAAACGCAATATTGAAGGGATACTCAAATATTTCTCTAGTTATATTTCTTATTTATATATTTTCATTGTTTTATTATAATTATTTTAAGATTCACATTTGCTTATTTTTAAAATTTAATTTCACTTTATATAATTATTAGTTTATCCATTTATTTGTTAGATTATTTATTTTCTTTACTGTTTCTGTGAATCAGTTCAACACTCTAGATGAGTAAAGAAAACCATAACTATTAAATCAATATTTTACAAAATACACAAACATAACGTTTTCTACACCTGATGAAGGGAGATGTAAACATGTACATACATACCAGTAAACAATAAACATGAAATAAACAGTAATTATAAGGGTAATCCATGGAGTCATTGGACAGTGTGAAAGGACAGTGCTGTTGTGTGCTTGTATGGAATTTATGTTAGGAAATTTGTAAAACAATTATGTGTAGATTTTACTGTTTTTCTTTCTGTCTCTCTGTCTGCTTCTTCTCTTTCTCTGTCTGTCTCCTTTCTATCTCTCTCTCTCTATGTCTCACTCTCTTTCTCTTTGTCTCTCACTCTCTCTCCCCATCCCTCCCCTTCCTTCTCCCTCCATCCCTCCCTCTCCCCCTCCTCTCCCTTCCTCCCCTTCCTCCCTCACTCTCTCTCCCTTCCCCCTTCTCCCTCACTCTCTCTCCCTCTCCCCCTTCCTCCCTCCCTCCCTCCCTCTCCCCCTTCCTCCCTCCCTCCCCTCTCCCTCTTCCCCCTTCCTCCCTCCCTCCCTCCCTCCTCCCTCTCCCCCCTTCCTCTCTCCTCTCCCCTCTTTCTCGATGATCACACATAAATATATTTCTCTTTACAGACTGATAATAAGGCCATATCCCGCGGCCTCTACGTTCTCGGCGTTCTTCTAGTCTTATCAGGGTGTTTGGTGCCGTTCGCCTTCGACTGCGTGCATTATGGACGTCAGCTCAGCAACCCTTTCTATGCCCAGCGGGCCTCGGGTACACTAGCAATGGGCATGGCAGTCTTAAAGTGCATCTTGGGAGGAGTCTACTTCTGTTTTCTTTCGTATCTGATCTGGAAGGTAAGCTTTTTTTTTTCTTTTTTTTTTTTTTTTTTTTCTTTTTTCTTTTCGTGTTATTGTCGTGTTCGTGTCGATGTGGGTGTTGGAGCCTTTTTTTTCCTTCATCAAAAAATATATATATTGATTTTTTTTCGAGTATTAGTTTCAAAATAAGGATGGCAGTGGCTCGCTGAAGACAAAGAGAGTGGATAGATAAAGCTCAAAATATATTCAGTATTTACCATCCTTTTATGACTGTCTCTTTATATTTCTATATGTTCCTTTAAATACCTTATTCAGAGACATGAACTATTATTTAACGAATGTACATATTACATGATGTTCATAGGTCATAGGTCCGTAAAATGATATTTCAGACAATACATTCTGTTCTAACCTTACTACAGCAAACAGTGATAGGCCTACGGATGTGTTTACCTTATTGTAGCAAACTGTTATAGGCCTATGTATGTTTTAACCTTAAAATAGCAGTGATTGCCCTCTTCATATTTTAAACTTACTTCAGCAAACAGTGATAGGCCTTTGTACATGTTTTAACACCTTACTACAACAAACCAGGAATACATGCCTATGTATGAATAGGCCTATGGCAGTGATAGGCCTGACAGTGATATAGGCCCTATGTGTACTACCAAACAGTGATAGGCCTATGTATGTTTCAACATCACTACAAAACAGTGATATATGGAGGCCTATGTATGTTTCAACCAAACAGTGATAGGCCTATGTATGTTTACTACATCAAACTACCTATGTATGTTTCAACATTACTACATCAAACAGTGATAGGCCTATGTATGTTTCAACATCACTACATCAAACAGTGATAGGCCTATGTTGTTTCAACATTACTAACAGTGATAGGCCTATGTATGTTCAACATCACTACATCAAACAGTATAGGCCTATGTATTTCAACATCACTACATCAACAGTGATAGGCCTATGTATGTTTCAACATCAAACAGTGATAGGCCTATGTATTCAACATCACTACATCAAACAGTGATAGCCTATGTATGAAACAGGCCTATGTATGTTTCAACATCACTACATCAAACAATAGGCCTATGTATGGCAAACAGTGATACAGCATCAAACAGTGATATATGCCATACTATGTCAAACAGTGATTAGGCCTATGTATGTTTCAAAACTACACAAACAGTGATAGGCCTATGTATGGAATCATGATCAAACAGTGATAGGCCTATGTATGTACATCAAACTACATGCAGTGATAGGCCTATGTATGTTTCAACATACTACATCAAACAGTGATAGGCCTATGTATGTTTCAACATCACTACATCAAACAGTGATAGGCCTAAGTATCTGTCTTAGCGCGTGATCATAACAAACAGTAATATGTCTATTTAAGTAAAACTCTTTTATTCCAATTTTGACAGGCATTCACAGACATCGGAAGAAGATATCAGTCACTGGCGAATAAAGATCAGCCTAATGAATTAAGTAGGCCTACCTTTAAACGTTACAGGGCTATGATGGCAGCGACTCACATTTGTGCCGCACTTACCATCATTTTCATCGTCCTTTTAAGGGTTAGTTGAAAAATTAACATTGATTTATGACTTGATTTAAGGTTAACATGGAAGAAGTAACTTGAGGTGGTAGAAATAATAGACGTTTTAGCGTATGATTAGCATGGAATGATATATGAATTAAAATGGGATGATTGTAGGAAAAATAACCTGGGAAAAGTTGAGTTAAAAGTAACAAAAGAAAAGATAATAATAATAATAATAATAATAATAATAATAATAAATAAACATAAAACTTACACATAAAATGAACAGAAAATGAGCTAATGGGACAGAATGTATGTATAAATGAGCGATTTATCTGGCCATTCGTTGGAATTTTGATAAACTAAATGAAACATCTAAACCCAGCCTGCAGGGGACACTCTCCACCGTGACCTCTGCCACAACACCCGAGGTCAGAGGTCACGAGAGCCATGACCTGTCTCCACACGAATCTCGTAAAATCTCGCGCGTTTCAGCCCCCCCCCCTTCATCATCACCGGCACCATCACCAATTTGCTTGTCATAAATGCAGAATTTGTTTAAGAGTTGCCATGAATGCAGAATTTACTAAAGTTACCATGAATAAAGAATTTAAGCCATGAATGCAGAATTTAAGAGTTGCCATAAACGCAGTATTTGCTAGAGTTGTCATAAACACAAAACTTGCTTAAGTTGCCACAAATGCAGAATTTGCTAAAGAGTTGCCACAAATGCAAAATTTGCTAGAGTTGCCATAAATGCAAAATTTGCCTAAGAGTTGCCACAAATGCAAAATTTGCTAGAGTTGCCATAAATGCAAAATTTGCTTAAGAGTTGCCACGAATGCAGAATTTACTGAAGAGCGCCGAAAATAACCACTGGATGAACAGCCTTCCCTTTCTTCTCCAGGTCTCGGAGGCGCAGGCGACCGGGTACGAAAACATCAAGCTGGAATACACGAGCGGCTTCTTCACTGGAGTTTATGGCACGTGGAACATTTACACTTTCTCTCTCCTCTGCCTCTATGCTCCTTCGCGAATACATGCATGAGCAAAATGTGATGAATACATAAGTAGATACATGAGTAGGAATATGTCCTAGGGGAGGAAAAGATGTTACGTGATGTATGTCAGAGGTTTTAGGTATTTTTTAAACCAGTGGTTCCCAACCTTTTGTACGCTTGCACCCCTAGGAAAATTTTACCGTGTCCTCGCACCCCCTTTAAATTTATAATTCATTTGAGAAGGTGAATTTATACTAAATTTTATCAACAAAAGAAAACATTATTTTTCATTTCTTAACAATAAGCTAACAAAAATCAAACATGGACAAGAAAACATGTTGAATAAACCCTACAAAAAATCACTTGCTTGAAATACCTACATATAAAAATCAAGAACTAACTTTAAAACGTTTATAGAAATGAATTTCCAGTTCAGTGGCTCTTTTCTTCCTGTTTCTTGATTATGTGTAATAAATAGATTAACTGCCTGTCTTCAAGATGGACACTTCTCACACCCCTTGGAATACTGTCTGACACTCCCAGGAAACCCTGATTTAAACCAATAAACATTATAAACCTTGCTTCAGACTGCCTTTCGTCGGTTTGTTTACTTAGTTGTGTCACTCGGAGCTTTACCGGAGTGTAGACTTTCCCGACACGAAAGCCAGATTGATGTAAATAAGAAAGACATTTAAAAAGGAGGTTATTAAAAGGACATTGAAGCAAAGACAAACACAAAAATCGAAAGCCTCTAAAATTTACGTGTATGTTAAATTAAAATAAAATTGCAAAAGTGAATAAAGGCAAATTAAGATAGATAAATGGATAAATGAATAGTAATAATAATGGAAGAAATAGACAGGAAGACGAAAACAGGGTTTGAATGTTCTCCTGACGTTACGAATCTATAAAAATCGACGTATTCTTTCTCTTTCTCTCATTGCATCTCACATTTGTCTTTTTTTCTTTTCCTGTTAGTCTGTGTATTCTTTCTTTTTCTCTCTTGACGTGTTTTTCCTTTATGTGGATGTTTGTCTTTTAAGGAAGATGACATGTCTTTGAATCTTTGTTTGTCTTTTAAGGAAGATGACATGTCTTTGAACATGTCTTTTTGTCTCCTTCATTTGTGTCTTTTAAGTGTCTTTTCCTATTGGTCTGTGACCGAGATTCGCGTCTACATTACTGTACGTAAACATTACTTTCCTAATGTTCTATCCCTTGGCTAATTTTTGCCTAATTTTTTCCTTACTTTCCTTTTGTTTATTTTCTTTTAAGTGTCCTTTCTTTTATGTGGCTTTATGTTACGTATTTGTAACATTTTTTAAGCTCGTCATTTACTATTAGATTTAATATTTTTTATACCATACTTTTCTAAGGCTATTACAGAGGTCCCAGGTACTATTAAGTACCTGCAGAAATGCATTACACAATATCTCCACATAGCGAGAAGCCAAGTAAGGTATTAGGTCAAAGCAGGTTAGTCAGCGAGAGAAAGAGAGATAGCGAAGTTTGTTTATTTTAAGGTTTAAGATACCTTTTAGATTATAACATTGCTGACTGATGCTTCTAGTACTGTGACGAGTTTCCTATGTTATTATTTAGTGTATGGTGTGGTTTTGATAGTGGTACTTTGCGAAAGACTGTGTTTAATAAACGTGTAAATGAATAGTGTTTTGATGTTTCCTATTTTCTCAAACACCGATGTTATATTGTTTTTTTTTCTGAAAAAAATATTTTGTGATAATTTTTAGATCAACTGAGTCATCAGTAGAATAATACCTCCGACATGTAATTGGGTACCATATGATACCAAAATGCATTCTGTAATTTTGTGGAGTAATAATTACCAAGTACATTATCATTTATAAAAAAAATGGTTAAAGATGAATATAAGGCAATAATTTTTGGTAGACAAAAAAGAACAGGAGTGCTCGTGGATTTGGTGAATGGATTGTATGCAAATAAAAAAGTAAATAAATAAATAAATAACAAAGAAAAGAAAAGGAAAAGGAAAATCAAAACAAAATAGATGAAATATTAAAAAAAGAAAGAAAAGAAAAATCAAAAGAAAAAAAATAAATAAAAAAAAAAGGAAAAGAAAGAAAAATATTAATGGAGGAGAGAGAGAAAAAATAGATGTCGCAAACTTTAAATCTACAATATTTAATCTACA
>NW_020869158.1:116957-124457 GCF_003789085.1 Penaeus vannamei
ACACCCTGGCTTCCTCGGCCAACTTCCGCTACGCCATCATGGAGGGGTCGGGCTTCGGGAACGTGGGGGCGAACGGGTCCTACGACGGCGTGGTCGGCCACATCGAGAGGAAGGTAGGGGGGGGGGGAGGGGAAGGGGAAGGGGAAGGGGAGGGGGAGGGAGGGAGGGGAGGGGAGGGGGGGAGGGAGAGGGAGGGGAGGGAGGGAGGGAGGGAGGGAGGGGTGGGGAGAGGGGGAGGAGAGGGAGGGAAGGTAAGGGGAGGAAGGGGAAGGGCACGGACAAATGTGCACGCGGACATGGGCTACGCATACGGGGATACGGACACGCACACACACACAGGCACACACACACACACACACACACACACACACACACACACACACACACACACACACACACACACACACACACACACACGCAAACATACATATTCGTTGCTTCATATACAACACATATACACATGAACGCATTTACAGATGGATGTATACACACACACATACATGGAGAAATGAATTCATATATGTCTGAATCATCTTTGATAAACGAATTAATTCATGAATTTATAAACAGATACGTAAATAAGTTGATATAAAAGTAAACAAATAAAATAGCTGTGAATAGCGTTCATAAAAAAATCCTTGTCAAGCTAGGATAGGAGAATTTGGCATTTAAATAATAGCAATAGTTACAGTCTATATGTCGGTTCATACATCTATCTATGTATTGCTGTCTATCTAAATACTGTTATTGTCTGTCTATCTCTACATGTTTAGCCATCTATACTTTATATCTTTGGATCTCTCTCTCTCTCACTATGTCTGTCTGTCTCTGTTCTGTCTCTTTCTCTCTTTCTCTCTCTCTCTCCTCTCTCTCCCTCCCCCCTCTCTTCCCCCCTCTCCCTCCCTCCCTCCCTCTCCTCCCTTCTCCCCCTCCTCCCTCCTCCCTCTCTCCTCCCTCCTCTCTCTCTCCCCTCTCTCCCTTCCCTCCCTCCCTCCCTCTCTCTCTCTCCTCTCCTCCCCTTCTCTATCCCATCTCCCCCTCCCTCCCCTCCCTCCCCCTCCCTCTCCCCCCCCCCTCCCTCTCTCTCATATCTACACATCCCAGCCCATCCACCGTCCCCTTCAGGAGGGCGACCTCGGCTTGGCCTCCCTCAGCATCACGCACCACCGCCTGCTGGCCATCGACTACACGACCTGGACGCTGTTTGACCCCATGATCTTTCTCACGAGAGCTCCCAGCATCATTAACGACCCTCTCATTCTCTTTAAGCTCTACACGTGGCAGGTAAGGTAAAGCGGGGAGACGAGGTGGTTCGCTCGTGGCTTCACTCGGGGAGAGAATTCGGTTTATTGGTCATTTTGTGGCTTTGGTTTTGTTGTTTGTTTATAGCTCCAAAAGCTTGATCAGACTTTACTTTCTGTTGTTTATTTATAACCCCAAAAAGCTTTATCAGACTTCTTTTCAGTTTTTATTTATAACTCCAAAAAGCTTTATCAGACTTTCTTTTTTTTTTTATGTAAAAAAAGTTTATCACTTTACTTTTATTATTTTTTACAAGTCAAAAAGTTTATCAGACTACATTTATTGTTTTTTATGTCAAAAAGTTTATCAGACTTTACTTTTCATTGTTTATTTACTAAATTAGACAAAAGGCCGTTTTTTCTTTCCGGAAACTGGACCCACAATAAATACCTATGTGTTTTATATTTCACAAATACGAACACGTTCATTACTCTCACTTTATCATGCTTTATATTTTTCTGGCTTTTTTATATTTCATATATAATCTATCAGGCTTTATTTTCATTTATTTCTCTTTTTTATCAAATATTCGTTTTGCTTCCCGAGAGTTAAATCATGAAAAAAGCCAAAAGTTTTATTCTTTATCTGGATATATCTTTTCATTTTTCATATATAATTTATCAGCCTTTATTTAATCTTACTTCATTTTTATCAGATATTCGTTTCACTTATTTTAAATCATGACAAAATTACAAACTAACTTCCTTGCTTGCAGAGTTGGGTCATCATAACCGCGTTCTTGGTCGCCTCGGCACTATGGCTGTGGATGTTTTGGTTTCCTACGAATCGTGACACACCGCCATGTCCTCAGTTCAACTGTATAAATAATAAGCGAGAAAATATGTTCGCAAGCTTCGCTACCATCCTGGCGATTGTGTTACGTACTGCTGTTTATCAAGGTGAGTGTGTTTAATGCGTTGGCTGCTGATCGTTCAAATATGTGGTGTTATTTAAGTGTTTAGGTATGCTTGCAAAGAGCACGTGCGTGATTAACCGAAACAAGGTGAAGATAAGATCCAGGATTTGGGGCCTGTTAGGAGAACCTGTTTAGTTTATGCGTGCTTGCGGGGAGGACGTTGAAGCCACACAGAGAGGTTTACATACTTTGGTAGTGCAGTCCATGTCTCTGGCCTTGTCAAACCAGGTCAGTAGACAGATTGGTCTGGCAGCAGGAGACATGAACTCAGTCAACAAGAGTATTTGGAGGTGACGGTACCTATGTAGGACTAAGGACTTCAAGGCTTTGATAATGCCAGTTTTACTCTATGGAGGCGAACTCTGGACGCTATCTAGTGCGTTGGAGTCACGCCTCGAAGCCTTTTGTAACAAGTTCCTACGCCGGATCATAGGGTACAGTTGGCGGGACCATGTGTCCAGCCGACGATGACACCGTGACATGTTACTTGCATAATCCGGGACCGCCAACTCAGGCTATACGGGCACCTCGCTCGTTTCCCTGTGGATGACCCTGCCCATCAGGTTTCTCTCTCTCTCTCTCTCTCTCTCTCTCTCTCTCTCTCTCTCTCTCTCTCTCTCTCTCTCTCTCTCTCTCTCTCTCTCTCTCTCTCGTTTTAAAATCGAGACAATCCTGCGTGGAGGAGGCCTATGGGAAGACCTAGGAAGTCGCGGCCTGGGCAGATCGACCAGACGCCGTGAAGAGCTAGAGATGGCCCGGGGACCTGCCTGGCGACTCGCCATGAGGGCCCCGTGGCTGGAGGCGAAGGGAGGATGCGGTTATGCGGCCGCGTCGGCGTTGGCTCCTTTGGTGATGATGGAAGTGAAGGTGTTGGCAGTGTTTGGTGATGAGGGTTACCTGAAATAGTAATATTATTTTGACATTCCTTCCGAACCTCCTCAGTGCACGGTCACCTTTATAAGAAAAAATGTATGTGTGGTATGTATGTATGCGTGTATATGTATGCATATACACATATTTAGAAGAAAAGAATGTAGAAGATAAAACAAAATGAAGGATAGTACTTCGCATAAAAAAATAACCAAGCTTTTACACCTTCCTCCTCCCCCTCCCTCCTTTTCCTCCTTCCCCTAGCCTCCTACCTCCCCCCTCCCTAACCTCCCTTCCTCCTCCCTCTCCTCCTCCTTCTCCCTCCTCTTCCTACCTCCTCCTCTCCCCTCCCTCCCCCTCCTTCCCTACCTCTCCTCCTCCCTCTCCTCCTTCCCCTACCTCCTCCTCCTCCTCCTCCTCCCTTCCCCTCCCTCCTCCTCCTCCTCCTCCTCCTCCTACCCTCTCCCTCCTCCGCCTACCTCCTCCTCCTGCCTCCTCCTCCTCCTCCTCCCCTCCTCCTTCTCCTCCTCCTCCTCCTCCTCCTCCCTTCCCCTCCTCCTCCTCCTCCTCCTCTCTTCCCCTACCTCCTCCTCTCCTCCTCCCTTCCCCCCTACTCCTCCCTCCCACCAGGATCACCCCAGTCCCCGACCAGCTCTCCAGGGCGCGTGGTGTACGTGTGCATCTGGGCGGTGGTGATCATCCTGTTCGCAGTGTACAGCGGGAATCTGACGGCCTTCCTCTCCAAGCCGAGGGTGACCAAGCCTCCCGCCACCATCGGGGAGCTGGTTCTGCGCGACTGGACCATCGCTCTGGACAAGGCTTATGGCGCGCACGACATCGTCAAGGTCTCTTTCTTCTTTTTATTTTTTTTTTTCTTTTTTTTTCATGGCTGTCTCCTCCTGGCTCTGGTTAGTTCCCTGTTTTCTCCTCTCTTCTCTTCGCTTCTCTCTCTTCCTCACTCTTTCCCATCTCTCTGTACGTATGTGTGCACACTAATGCCCTACTTGGTATTAATTAAAAATATCGGTATCCCTTTATATGCTTATGAACATTCGGCAACATAATTATATATATCTCATCAACTCTTATCGACATATGTAAATAGCAATACTAATACTAACATTTATAACTTGTCGCAGCCTTGCAGATATGTATACACCTGTATCCCCCCCCCCACACCCTGACCAACATTTATAAACCCGTATCCCCTCACATCCTTACCAATATTTATAGTACTGTACCCCCTCGCAGCCATGCCAACATCTGCACACGCGTATCTCCCACCCTACACCCTTACCAATATCTGTACACCTGTATCCCCCCCCACCCTTACCAATATCTATACCCTGTATCCCCCTCACCTTACCATCTGCACACCGTATCCCCCCACCCTTACCAATATCTGTACACCTGTACCCCCCCCCCCCACCCTTACCAACATCTATACACCTGTATCCCCCCCCCACCCTTAGCAATATCTATACACCTTGTATCCCCCCAACCCTTACCAATATCTACACCTGTACATCCCACCCCCACCCACACCCTTACCAATATCTGTACACCTGTACCCCCCCCCCACCCTTACCAATATCTATACACCTGTATCCCCCCCACACCCTTACCAATATCTATACACCTGTATCCACCTGTACCCCCCCCCCACACACACCCTTACCAATATCTCTACACCCGTACCCCCTCGCACCCTTGATTTTACAACCATTGATAACTGATTAATTAACTGTCTAATTATTAATTAATGATATTTCTAATATTTAATGATAACTGATTAATTAACTGTCTAATTATTAATTAATGATATTTCTAATTATTAATTAATGATAACTGATTAATTAACTGTTAATTAATTAAATAATTAATTAATTAACTGATAATTAATTAATTAACTGATTGATTAACTGTCGTCCGTCACCCTTGCTCGCAGGCGACGAAGACGGAGGACTATCAGATTCTGTACCGGAGGGCCAAGGAGCGCGGCGCCATCAGGGAGAACCAGGGGGCGCAGGGAGAGAGTCGCACAGACGTCGAGCAGTTGGAGAGTCGGGATATTGCGATTGTCAGTACGTCATATTTGCCCCTTTTTGTATTTGTTTGTTTATTGTTGTGGTGTGGTTTTCGTTTTTTTTTTTCTCCCTTTTTCTCTTTGTTTTTCATGTTTCTACTTTATTTCTGTGGTTATATATTTATCTATGATATCGGTTGGTCGGACTCTCTCTTTCTCGTCGCTCCTCCCTCCCTCTCTCCTCCCTCCTTCTTACCCCCTCACTCTGGTTCCACCCACTCCCTCCCTTCCCTCAACCCACTCACCCTTCCTTCCCTCTCCCTCTTCTTCCAACACCCCTCCTCTCTCCCTTTTCCATACACACTCTCTTTCTCTCTCACCTCCCTCTTCCTTGTCCTTCTACTTCCCTACACCTCTCTTTCTCTCTCCCTCCTTCTTCCTCTTTCTCCCGTCGCACTCACACTTCTCCTCCTCACCCTCCATTTCCTACCCACTCACTCTTACCTTCTCTCTCTCCCTCCCTTCCACCCTATCTCATCCACTCCCCCCCCCCATCCCACCTCTGTCTCAGTGGCGTAGATAGAGGAAGGGGGATGGGGGGGGGCAGGTAGGGTATTTGCCCCCCAGTCTCATATAAAGAGAATTTTGTCGGAATTTTTCAATCCTTGTCGAGAAAAAAATGTTAACTTCTCTGTTTCCATCCTAGTCACAGGAGTTTAAATATCTTTAATGTTCGCTTCCTGAGGTCAGCTTAACACGAAATTTATGACGAGTTAGTTTAAATAAGAAGTTCTGCATCAGGAGCCGGATTCTCAAACGCGTTAAGGCGCCGTATCTCCTTGACTTACGGCCGAGCGACCTGTCGGCCCATGCGCAGAGCAAGGAAACCGCCATTTTGGTGCGAGTTGAGGCGGCTTAGGTTAAGGCAGGGGAAGAGCAGCCTTTAGCGCTCTACGGCGGGGAGAAATCAACACCCTTCGCTCTTATACAAGGGAAATACAGCAGGACGGTTAAGGCCTCCAGCGCGCCTTAAATTAAGGTTATTTTGAGAGTCCGGCGCCAGATCAGTGCTGCGTTGCCACTACATCGCTGGTCGTGAGGATGGGTGTTTTGTCAGCTGATCGCCTTCCGTTTTCTTTCAGCATTGAACGGTGGGACTAATCTAATTGTCGAAAAATCTAAAGATCTCGATACATTGTCAAATTTCATATCTACGCCACCGCCTTTTTTTATTGTTTTTTTTTTTTCTAATGTTTTTTTTTTTTTTTACTATTATTCTCTCGTTTTTGGTCTTATCTTTCTCATTTTCTCATTTTTTTTCTTTCTTTTCTTTCTTCTTCTCTCTCTCTCTCTCTCTCTCTCTCTCTCTCTCTCTCTCTCTCTCTCTCTCTCTCTCCTCTCTCTCTCTCTCTCTCTCTCTCTCTCTCCCTCTCTCCTCCTTCCCTCCTCCCCTCTCCCCTCCCTTCTCCCTTTCCTCTCCCTCCCCCCACCCTCCCCTCCCTCCTCCTCTCCCTCCCTCCCAACCCCACTAACCCTCTCCCTCCCTTGCCAGTGGGGGCTACGGGCGCATACTACAACATGAACAAAAACAAAGCAAATGACCGCCGCTGTCGACTCACCTACGGCACCGAAGCCATCGCCAAGAAATTCTCGGCGCTTGCCTTGCCCAAGATGTCGCTGTTGAAACCCATCTTCGACAGGAAGTAGGTTTCGCTCATTCTGCCGGATATGCTGTTTGTTTTGGTTATTTGTTATTGTTATTGTTGTTGTTATCATCATCGTTATATTGTTGTTATCATTATTATTTTTGTTATTATTTTATTATTATTTTATTATTATTGTTATTATTAGTAGTAGTATTATTATCAATATTATTATTATTATTATTATTACCATTGTTATTATTATTATTGTTATTATTATTATAATTATTATTAGTATTAAGATTATCGTTATCATTATTATCATTATTTTTACTATTATTATTATTATTATCATTATTATTATTGTTATTATTATTATTTTGATGTTCCATATGCTGTTAATTTTAGTTAATTATTATTGATATATTTTTGTTGTACTATATGCTGTTTATTTTTATTAACTATCATTATTATTATAATCATTTTGCTGTTCTCTCTTGCTGTTTATTATTATTAACGTCATTTGTGCTGCTCTATATGCTGTTTATAATATGTTTGTTATGAATATTAGAGTTATTGTGGTTATTCTTTATCGTTACCATTGTCGTTATCATCATTCGCAGTAGTGTCAGTATTGTTAGTAGTAGTCTCTTTGTTATTATTATTATTATTATAAGTAGTAGTAGTATTATCATTATTATTATTGTTGTTGATGTTGTTGAGAGAGCGAGAGAGAGAGAGAG
>NW_020869159.1:32500-35000 GCF_003789085.1 Penaeus vannamei
TATATATATATATATATATAATACATATATGTATTTCATATATGTATTATATATATATATATAATATATATATATATATATATATATATATATATATATATATATATATTATATATATATATATATATATATATATATATATATAAATACATACATGTGTGTGTGTGTGTGTGTGTGTTTTAGAAATGGATCGTTATCATTATCGCTATGTTTTGGATGTGCGTTTAAGGTGTAGAGAAGTTGGTGGAAAGGAACCGTGCTGTGATGCCTACGAGATGCTGAGGAATCGGCGTGAGGGGAGAAATGAGAGGGAAGGAGGAGGATGGAGAAGGGAGAGAGGGTAAGAGGAAGGGAGTATGTGCGTGACCTTGCGTGGACGTGGCATCATATGTGTGTGTGTGCATGTACATATGGCAAGTTAGAGAGGTTCCAGAAAGTCATTTGACTGCTGTTGAGGGACAGTCTCAGATGAGTGCGTCAGTCTCGTAAACAAAGTCCCTCAACAGCAGTCAAATGACTTTCTGGAACCTGTTTAAGCTCTAACTTGCCATATGTACAAGGTGAAGACTGTGTGACGGGGGTGTTGGGGGGCAGAGCTCCCTCTCCTCTCTCTATGTGTGCAAGCTCACTTTGCTCTCCCTTCTCTCTGTTCACATTATTATCTAATTATAATCTAAACCTAGAAACGGTAATGTCACAAAATCTTGCCAGGAAGAATGGTTACATCTAATTCAGAGCCATTTTTTTTACTCGTTGCTTCCTCTCTCCCGCCCTCCCTCATTTCCACCCTTTCAATCTGCGCAGGGCTTGGTTTCCGTCTTTCAGCTGGACGTGGCCGCGATCACATACATACGCTAGAGCGGTTCATCCGAGAAAGAGCAATTTGTTCGACATGAATTCCACACACACCGCACACACAATGCAATTTCGACATGAATTCCACACACACACCGCACACACAATGTAATTTGTTCGACATGAATTCCACCCCTCACATACACACAGAATGTAATTTGTTCATTAATTCTACCCTCGCATACACACGAACATACACGACCACACACACAAAATACACAAGGTCGATACGAGCAGATGCCCGAGCCAAGGTATTTATGAATTAGAAAAAAATGATTCAAGGTCGTTTCCCATTACAGTCCAGACGCTTATGGGCAAGCAAGCGAGAAAGATCGTCAGCAGCCGATATCTTAGACCCCAGAAAGAAATGGCTGAGGATAGTATATACTGTAGTATCTAGGTTATAATAATTTGTGTAATTATTACTATGTTCGATATTTTTATATTAATTATACTGTGCTTTGTAACCGTAATCTACAGAACATTGTATCCTGTGGGATGTTATTTTCACTGTATATTACCCATTGGCAGATTCCAACTCGTCAACGAGATCGTGTACGGATCTCTTCGCGGATTGACCCTAAATACCCGAAAATTGCGGGTGCCGAGGGAGCCCTGGATGATCACCCCCTGCAGCGGGTGCTCCCAGTGCAACTAGCGTATACATGACCCGAGAAGACGGCCCAGGCATCCGTTGTCCTCTCTGCTATGTTCGTTGTCCTCTCTGCTATCTTCGTTTTCTGAAGAAAGTTCTGAAGCTGTTGCGAGGACGGGCCTATTTCACAGAGGTCAAAGGGCCGAGAAGAAGAAGGCCAAGAAGAAGAAGGCTGAGGGCTCCTTGAAAACATCGAGCACCTCGGAATCATATATATATGATGAAAGGGCCGAGAAGAAGGCCGAGAAGGCCGAGAAGAAGGCCGAGAAGGCCGAGAAGAAGGCCGAGAAGGCCGAGAAGGCCGAGAAGAAGGCCGAGAAGGCCGAGAAGAAGGCCGATAAGGCCGAGAAGGCCGAGAAGGAGACCCGAGAAGGCCGAGTATAAGGCCGAGAAGGCCGAGAAGGCCAAGAAGAAGGCCGAGAAGGAAGAAGCTGAGAGGCCGAGAAGGCTGAGAAGGCCGAGAAGAAGGCTGAGAAGGCCGAGAAGGCTAAGGGCTCCTTGAAAACATCGAGCACCTCGAGTGGGAGTGAAGCCGAGACTGTTCGCCGCTGGAGTGAATTGCTGAGTTCCTTCGAGGAAGTTCGTAAGGCAAGTGATGATGAGGTCGTGGCGCCTACGATGACCTCTTCTGTTCGTAATGCTCTTGAAGATGAGGTCGTGACGCCTACGATAACCTCTTCTGTTCGTAATGCTCTTGAAGATGAGGTCGTGGCGCCTACGATAACCTCTTCTGTTCGTAATGCTCTTGAAGATGAGGTCGTGGCGCCTACGATGACCTCTTCTGTTCGTAATGCTCTTGAAGATGAGGTCGTGGCGCCTACGATGACCTCTGCTGCTCGTAAGGCTCAGGAAGATGAGGTCCGTCAATGGCAAATTGAAGAAGAGTGGCTGAATTCTTTGCAAGAGGAAAAGGAGCAGAAATTGAAGAAGGCCCACGGGCAGGTGGACGACGCCAGGACAATTTCGTGTCAGTGTCCGCCATGCCGGGAG
>NW_020869159.1:52541-60041 GCF_003789085.1 Penaeus vannamei
TGGGGACGGGTGTGGGCGTTGGAGTGGAAGAGTATAGGTATGGGAGGAGTGTAGAGGTATGGGGAGGATGGGTAGGGAGGGAGAAGGAGGGGGCTGGAAGAAATGAATGAAGCAGAAGTCAAGGTCTTGAGATTTATGAATTCCTTTTTCCGAACTTTAAAGAGGGATTTTTTTCTGGTTTTTAAGAATAACGCTCATTCACGTTAGAATTGAGCGAGTGACTTTGAATTCATTTCCTCTTCTTATAGGTGTCGGAACATTGTCTCCAGATATTAAGAATAATAGTAAAACTGTCTGGCAATAATTAAACATTTTCTACAGTAGATCATCTATTCACACCAAATTCACTACAAGTATTTTTTTCTTCAGAGCCTCATCTAATGAAGAAGGTGGTTAGGTTTCCCTCTCCCTATCTGCCTATCTGTCTATGTCTGTCTATATGTCTGTCTCTCTAATATTCTATCTGATAATCTATCGATATATCTATCTGTCTGTTTATCTATCTTTCTATATATCTTTCCATCCATCAATACCTCAATGTATATATTTATCTGTCTATCTATCTACATATCCATCTATCCATCTTTCTTTGTATTTATTCATATACCTATCCGTCAATTTATCTATCCATCTGTCTATCTATGCATCCACCAATCCCTGAAGCGGTGTTGCAAAATGGCCCCAAAGCTCAGCTAGCCTCCATTTGCAACATCTTTGTTTATCTCTGCCGTTCCTTCGCTCCAAGGGGTGAACTTTCATCTTGATCGCCGTGAAAATCTTTGGTCAATGTTTCTTGGGCAAGTTCCCGGTGTGATAACGTGGCATGGGGAACTTTTTGATATAACTGTAAATGATAAGGTCAGATCGTGCCAACAGAGGTCATCATGGCCACACACACCCGTATTCAACATCTGATCAATCAAAATTATTTGCGGTATCACAAGCCTCATCATTTCGTAACACAAGGTAAAAATGCTGCGTTACCAACTGTTGCGAAGCCAAACATAATGTCCCATATATATAAAACAATGGGAAAGAAGATGAACCGTGACCCAAGACAAGCAACTGGGTGTTAAAATGAGGAAGGAGACATGTTAAATTAACAATGACCAAGAGGATACATTAGAGTGAAGTGTTTATACTTAATGTCAGGCTGACAGGCTCTAGAAAGCAGAATGGATGTGCCATTCGAAATTGACAGATGATGGCTGGTGTAAGGAAAACAGAAACAGGAGAGACGTACCTATCGACTAACTTGAACAAGAGTGGTAATTGCAATTAAGTAAATAGAAGCCAACTACAAAGCTGAGAAAACTAAGAACACGCCGATATCTATAAAGTTCAAGCAGCCGAAGAAGGTCAGCGGACAAAGAGAAAGGGAGGAAACTACTAACTCAAATAGCCAGGGAGAGACACGTACCCCCATTAGTAAGCGCGGAGGTGTTACATCTGATTCACAAATAAAACGATGAATCAGTCTCGGCTCCCCTATTTTGCATAAGCTCTTTACAGGAGGTCAGACCCGACTCGGATTTGTTATGCGAGGCTGTACACAGTGATGCAAGAGCCGCGGCCATGATCGCTGATAATAATCTGCACTATCGTTTTGTTATGCACGAGCGCTCGAACGAAAGGAACGGAATATTCTCTGTCCTAGATTTTGGGTTCCATAAACTTCGAAGATTGGTGGAAACGATCTTTTTTTTTTTTTTTCCTTTCTTTTTCTCTTACTGCTTTCCCTCAGCTGGCTCTCTCTCTCTCTCTCTCTCTCTCTCTCTCTCTCTCTCTCTCTCTCTCCTCTCTCTCTCCTCTCCTCTCTCTCTTCTCTCTCTCTCTCTCTCTCTCTCTCTCTCTCTCTCTCTCTCTCTCTCTCTCTCTCTCTCTCTCTCTCTCTCTCTTCCTCTCTCTCTCTCTCTCTCTCTCTTTCTCGCTCTCTCTCTCTCTTCTTCTCTCTCTCTCTCTCTCTCTCTCTCTCTCTCTCTCTCTCTCTTCTCTCTTCTCTCTCTCTTCTCTCTCTCTCTTCTCTTTCTCTTTCTCCTCTCTTTCTCTTTCTCTCTCTCTCTCTCTCTTCTCTCTATCTTTCTCTCTCTTCTCTCCTCTCCCCCCTCTCTCTCTCTATTTATCTGTCTATCTATCTACCTATCTATCTCTCTCTCTCTCGCTCTCGCTCTTCCTCTCTCCCTCTCTCCTCCTCCCCCTCTCTCTGCTCTCTCTCTCTCTCTCTTCTCTCTCTCTCTCTCTCTCTCTCTCTCTCTCTCTCTCTCTCTCTCTCTCTCTTCTCTCTCTCTCTCTCTCTCTCTCTCTCTCTCTCTTCTCTCTCTCTCTCTCTCTCTCTCTCTCTCTCTTCTCTCTCTCTCTCTCTCTCTTCTCTCTCTTCTCTCTCTCTCTCTCTCTCTCTCTCTCTCTCTCTGTTACTCTAATAAACTTCTGTCCGTGACAACTCCGTGAAACAAACTTGTGTTTATCTTTTAGATTTAGATATATTTAGGCACGTATCCCCCGTGACGCGACCTCCTGCCCGGTGGCATGACAGATGGCGGGAATCATGGAGATTTTACACCACGTTTCATGGGTCGTCGATGCCTAGATTACGCTCTTATATCGCAATAATTTTACGAGAGGTACGAGTCTACCATTATCCTCCTCACACCCCGTTGCAGCCCCGTGCTCACTCCTTTCATCTACGTGATCTACGTGCCCAAATATTTTACCTCTGCATAAAGGTGGTTCCTCGCTACACCCATAAAATAGAGTCGGGAGGCTAAGGATCAAAATTGTTTGTTTATGAAATGATGAAGTGTAATTTATCCATGCACTTTTTCATGCGGTCGTGGAACAGATGTGCAGACTAAAAGTAAATACTGGTTTTCTGATTATATGATAAGATAACGATGGTTATCTGATAGAGGCTAATCACCTTGTGTGTAAGTGGAAAAAAGCTAAATTCTTAAAGGAAAATTAAATGAAAAATACGAAAATAACTCATATTACGTAGACAGACTCTTTTCCCGTGAGCTGGCGATGTTCCTACCTTTCTAATATTACCGTCATACTCAAACTTTTTGTGTAATTACTAGCAATGGAATGACTGCATGTACTTTATTTTTCTGTACTCTTTTTTCCCTTTTTTTCTTTTTGGATTTCGCCTTGTAATTGGCATTCATGCGTTAAATTCGCATTCACGCCTCGGGAATTGGAGACCGCCACAAATTTTTGACCCTTGCTCCAAGCGGGACCTCTCACCTTTTTCATGTTCAGTTCAAACGGTAATTTATTTTTATATCTATAGACTATTGATTACAATATGTTTAATTGCAAGCTTGAGTTAATGCTAGAGAGAGAGAGAGAGAGAGAGAGAGAGAGAGAGAGAGAGAGAGAGAGAGAGAAGAGAGAGAGAGAGAGAGAGAGAGAGAGAGAGAGAGAGAGAGAGAGAGAGAGAGAGAGAGAGAGAGAGAGAGAGAGAGAGAGAGAGAGAGAGAGAGAGAGAGAGAGAGAAAGAGAGAGTGAGAAAGAGAGCTAGATTGTGAGTGAGAGAGTGAGAAAGAGAGCTAGAGTGTGAGTGAGAGAGTGTGAGAGAAAGAGAGGAGGGGAAGAAATAGAGAGAGAGACCTGCGCTTACCCGCTAAGGCGTGTTCATACCCCCCTTTCCCCTTTCCCCGAGGTGTGCGCATCGCCTTCCCAACCCTTCCCGCCATTGAAAGCAGTATGATGTTCACGGATTTCGAGGCGGGAAACCAGGTTCACGTTTATCATCACAGCGTTCGGAAGGCCTTTCCTCGTTCCCTTGGAGTCGTGTTCGGGAGAAAATAAGATTTCCAAACCGTAGGATAGTCTGCTCTCGCCTGATGCCAGGACTCGTTTTCCTGCTTCTCTTTATTCTTTTTCTTCTATTTCTTCTTTTTCTTTCATCTTCCTGGATTCTCTCTTTTTTAAAGATATTTCACGTTTTTAATGTTTCACTATTTTCTTAAAGCGTTTCCATTTTTTTTGTCTGTCTTTAGGAGGATTCTCCTCTTCTTGGAGGGTTTCCCTTTTCTGTTTTCTAGGTCTTCCACGTCGGTTTTGCTTTCCCTTCTCCTTGTTATTTATTTATGATGTTCAATCTATTTTCTGTCTCATTTTTCCTTTTTTCCTTTGTTTTCCGTTCTTGTTTTGGTGCTTGTTTTTCTTGTTCTTTTCTTTTCTGAGCCTCTCATGTTCTATTATTTTGCGTTTGTTTTTTGTTTTTTTGTGGACTAGGCTTTTCGTGTTCCCTTTTGCATTCCCATTTTCCTTTCGTTATCAGCGCCATTCTGAAACGAGGACTGGTTATTGAAACGGTGAATGTAAGAAAATGTAGTTGTTTCTTACATAAACATTTCGTTACTGGAAGACTGGTTCCATAACAATAAATTCAGTTATGTCAGTAATTGCAAAAATCTCTTTTACAACTGTTTCATTCTATTTGGATATTGATGACCGAATCTTCAAGAATCATGTCTTCACAGAGAAACTAACGAAAGTTTTAAACATGTTTTGCCAAATTGCACTTGGAAACGAAACATCTAACCGTGAACGTCTGACCACTGATGAGCCGTTGTCAAAAAAACAAGATAAGTCCTCTACTAATCTACTCGATCACACACAAGGTTTTCTTCGACATAAGCAGGACCTTCTGATCGTAAACAAGGTCTAATAACGTCTTTCCTCCCATGAACAGAGCCAATTACCCTCGACAAAGCAAACTTCTCTTCGGGGATCTGAACAAAACATAGTGTTTGGTGGGCAGCTTCTCCGTGAGTTATCGATGCTTTGCCGACGTGCTGACGGAGGACCAGGACGTGGTTCTGAGGCTCTTGATTATGAGGTTCAGAAGCTCCTGCGCGAGTTTTGTCTGAATGGCCTCCTAAAAGGATAAAAATGTTACCTTTGTGTTACCTTGTTTCGATGTCTGTAATCGGGTATTTCAGATTGTTAACAGAGGCAAAATGGGTCTGAAAAATGATGGTCTGAGAACTAACAGTTAGCGACATTACTCTTTCAGTTTGCTCTTTGTTTCCTAGAAGCACACTTATAAGTATTTCATTTAATCATATAAACGCTCACACATAGATCAATAAACACAAATAAATACACATAAAAACATTTGTACTATAATTTTCCATTTATCAACAAGGATAAAAATGCTAAGTATATGATGTTTCCTGATAAGGAAATGAGGCCAATACTCGCCTCGGCCATCCATCTTCCTCCCAATATGTTTAGAACGTTTTCAAGATCTGTTCACTGCGAGTGGGCGGGGCCATTACGGCGCTAAGGGCGGCCAGGGGAATGTGCAGTAGGCTCATACGTCCAAATTAATCATTCTGAAGAAGCCGCCATTTACTTATATATATATATATATATATATATATATATATATATATATATATATATATATATATATATAAGTACATATGTATCTGCGTGTGTGTGTATGTGAATTTATTTTTCTATTCACATATATGTATAGATAGATATAAATATATATAGTTATAGATATGCATATATATATCCATACGTATATATGGATGTATATATCCATATATTATACATACATTATGTATATATATACATATATATATATATATCTATACACACACACACACACACACACACACACACACACACACAATATATTACTATTATATATATATATATATATATATATATATATATATATATATATATATATATATATATATGCATGTATGTATACACACACACACACACACACATATATATATATATATATATATATATATATATATATATATATATATATATATATACATGTCTATATTTAATACATATATAGATATACATATATAATATATGTGTGTGTCTTATCGGGTCCTCTTTGCTACCTCCTCCGTCATCCCGCGAGAGGCCTTCCTGCAGGCGGCCGTGATAAGCGGCCCCGGCGCCGCCCTGGAATCAATCACTCGGGGACCGAGAGGTTTCATTAAGGGCGCAGCTTATCTTCGCATCGAGTGCTCGGGCGGCCTCGCCCCCGCCGGCGCCCGCGGAGAACACCCGCCAGACCAGGTGGAGGTCGAGACGGCGGCCGGCGAGAAGCGGCGATAAATCTCATGCAAATGAGGCGCTCGGTAGCACATGGCACTGATACGCGGCTCTTATAAGGGCTAATTGTGGCAGCGAAGGCAGGCGAGTTTCGTCTATATCCTCGGCAACCGCAGACGACGGTCATGTTCCTGAAGGCTACTGATTGGAGCTCTCTGGCCGGCCGGACTCGCGCAGCCAGCTCTGAGGCGAGCCCTTTCAGTGACTTATAAGAGCTCACCTTTCAGCTGCTTAGGCTGATAGAATCTCTGGATTAATCGAATTAGAGCTAATCAACTCTTTACTAGCTGGGCCGAAATTGCCTTAAAGTCCGTTGAGTGCAAGTTATCTCCTAATTGGCTGGTTCCGGGTGCTCCTCCGTCGTCGTCTGACGAAGGATGAGCTTTTTCAGGATCAGGTTAACGCTTCCACTGATTGGACGAGATAGGCCAGTTCCTCCTCTGAGCCATTTTCTAAGAACAACTCTCATTTTAGTTAATTGACGATGGATGCCATTTTTCTCTTAATAGCTGTTCGAAAGTGGTAAGATTTGTGTATGATAATGATATCTGTATCAGTTCATAAATGCATAAAGAATTTTAGAGCTTGTAAGTGATGCACGAATAAACAGATTACTGGACTATAAATACAAGAGCAGTTCTTTTAGAACGATCTTTATGCTGACATTGTACCTTCATTATCATTATCATTGCTATCATTCTTCTTCGAGGCAAGTACACTACAATAAAGTAGAAAGTCAGTTTATGCACATTTATCATGGACACGAGAGGGGGTTAATAAGGAAAGTAGGAAAGGAGGGGGAGAGGGAGAAAGGGAGAGGAAGGGGGCCTAAAGATAAAAGGGAGATGCGGAAGGGGAAATGGAAGGGGAAGGAAGAAAAGAGGGGGATGGGATAAGGGAGCAAAGGAAATTAGTTTAAGAAGGAAAAGGAGGGGCAGTGGGAGGGAGATGTAAGGCTAAAGAAGGAGAGGACTACTGAATTTCAGGAAGATTTAGGAATGAGAGGGGTGGCAGAGGGGAAAAAAGAGAAGGTAGATGGGAGGCTAAAGGCAGCAGGAGGATGAAGGAAGGAATGAGGGGTATCACTAATAATCATGGTCATAGTAGTAACGATGATGATAATAACATCAACAATGGTGATAATGATGATAATGATAACAGTAATAACGATGGTGATGATCATGATGGTGATGATAATGATAATAATGATAATGATTGTGACAATGTTGATAGTAATAATGGTAATAATAGAAGTAATGAAAACAAGAACAAATCATTTTAGCAGGAGTGATAACATTGATGATGATAGTGATGGTAATAACATTGATAACAGCAACCAGGATGATGATAATGTTAATAAAAACAAGATAGGTAATATCAATCATAGATATAAAATTA
>NW_020869159.1:65041-70041 GCF_003789085.1 Penaeus vannamei
CTCCCTCCCGCTGCAAGCTCCGCCCTTATGGTTTACGGTACTCTGCTAAGATAATTGCGTTCGCCAGCCTGCGTTTTCTATTCATTGCAAAATGGCAAGGCAATGGTCCACCAGCACTGGGTCCTGCAACGCCGCCAGCCCTTGATCGGCCAGCACTTGGTCAGGCTTTTTCAAGCTCCGGAAAAGTTTGATTTAAAGCTGCAGCTTTTAGACCTAAACAACTTATCCAGCATAACTTGGTTTTGCAGTGCTTCATCTCGCATTATTTTGTTTTGCAATACTTAGAGTTGCAACATTTGGTCCAGCAGTTCCTAGATTTGCAGTGTTTCATCTTGCAGCTTTTGGTCTTGCAGCGATTTGCCCGACAGTGTTGACATGTCGGATATCGCAAACATTCAGTTTTTTACTCTTTAGGTGATCTTGTCGTCCAGGCTCTAAAGCGCAGGACATTTAACTCGTTTTATTCTTATCCATTTCTTCGGCTTTCATTCAGTGGATAATCCTCTTCACCGATTAATTCGCGAGTCCGCGGCACGCAGGACGACAAGCGCGGCGGACGCGACACAAAGCACTGGGAGAAACGTGAAGCAGAAACCGCACCCGCTGCATTTGAGGGCCAGATATACAACATCCAATATCGGGGCATTAATCTCGGATAAATAAAGGACCCGAATGCATTAACTTTTAATATATTCATGAGAGTCTATGATCAAGTTAATTGAAGGTCATAAATTGTAAAATTCACGATTCCAGTTTATAATGAGTTCACAACACTATATTTGGGAGGGACTTCTGTGGCCGAGACCACGCCCACGCTGCGTCCTCCTCTCTCTCTCTCTCTCTCTCTCTCTCTCTCTCTCTCTCTCTCTCTCTCTCTCTCTCTCTCTCTCTCTCTCTCTCTCTCTCTCTCTCTCTCTCTCTCTCTCTCTCTTTCCCTCTCTCTCTCACTCACTCTCTCTTTTCTCTATCTCTTCTCTTCTCTTCTCTCCTGCTATCTGTCTCTATATATCCATCTTTCTATTTATCTATTTCCTTTTCGATCCCTTTCCCTCTTCCTCTCTCCTTTCGCTCAATCGCATTATTTTCCTGTATTTCACTTTCTCCTAACTCTTATTGTCGGTTAATATTGGTCTATTTGTGAAAAAGTTTATTTTTCCCTCTATCTCTCTCATTCCTCCCCCCCCCTATTTTTCTTTCTCCTTCACACTCCCTTTCTCTATTTCCTTATACTCCCCCCCCCCTCCACTTTTCCACTTTCTCCCTCTATTCTCTCTCTTCTCTCTCTCTCTCTCTCTCTCTCTATCTATCTATCTATCTATCTATCTATCTATCTATCTATCTATCTATCTATCTATCTATCTATCTTTGAACCTTTATGCCCTTACATTCTCTTGCTGATTCATTCACCCATCCATCCATCTATCCACCCACACATCCATCCATCTATCTATCTATCTATCCGTCTATCTATGCATTCATCCATCCATCCATCCACTCATTTACCCATTCAACCATCCATTAATCCAGTCATTTTTCACTTATCGGTCGGATTGTCAATATGAGTCGGATTATTTTTATTTAAAAAGAATGTCAATTCTTCGAAATGCCAAAATGACCCGAGAAAGTCAAATTTGGTCAGTCAGGTTCATGTGGTGGAGAAGCGATCGTCTGTCCTGCTTCTCATGAATAATTTGAATCAGTCAGTCAGATTTTCTCTCTCTCTCTCTCTCTCTCTCTCTCTCTCTCTCTCTCTCTCTCTCTCTCTCTCTCTCTCTCTCTCTCTCTCTCTCTCTCTCTCTCTCTCTCTCTCTCTCTCTCTCTCTCTCTCTCTCTCTCTCTCTCTCTCTCGCTCTCGCTCTCGCTCTTCCTTGCTCTGTCCATTATTTATAATCTGTTTTTGTTAGCTGTTCGGCTTAAGTGTTGGAGGGTGCAATTTCAAGTAATATTTCGAAATTAGAGTGTCAGGTGACCCATTTCTGTCGGAAACCGCCTGTTATTCATTATATCTGAGGCTTGCATAAAGAAAACAATGCACCTCTTTCGTAAAAAAAATATATATGTATATAACAAACACCTCGAGCAGTTGAAAGGCACGATTGCAACAGTAAGAAATAACGAAACAGAGAAACATATACACAGAATGAATCCATAGACAACAGCAGAAACCTCCAAAGTACAGGATGCGAGATCAGGAGGTCAGGAGACGCGTTGCACAGGTCAGAGGTCAAGTAATTGGTGGGTTGGGAGCAGCTTGCGTTGCGTATGTGCCTTCTAATAGCGCGTGCGTCTGTGGCGACGAACACAACCGCTGGCCGTGACGCTCAATTACTGCGAAACACGATTTATTTATCTAGGCATGTTCTGTTGTTTTCCCTTTCGACGTTGACCCGTGATAGACTCTTTTGACAGCTGTTACGGTTCTTTAGTTACGTTCTTCCGGTTTTATTAAGGGGGGATGGAAAATTATATTCTTGCTTTTTCTCTCTTTCTTTCTCTTTCTCTCTCTCTATCTATCTCTCCATCTGTCTCTCTCTCTCTCTCTCTCTCTCTCTCTCTCTCTCTCTCTCTATCTCTATCTATCTATCTATCTATCTATCTATCTCTCTCTCTCTCTCTCTCTCTCTCTCTCTCTCTCTCTCTCTCTCTCTCTCTCTATCTATCTATCTATCTCTCTCTCTCTCTCTCTCTCTCTCTCTCTCTCTCTCTCTCTCTCTCTCTCTCTCTCTCTCTCTCTCTCTCTCTCTCTCTCTTCTCTCTCTCTCTCTCTCTCTCTCTCTCTCTCTCTCTCTCTCTCTCTCTCTCTCTCTCTCTCTCTCTCTCTCTCTCTCTCTCTCTCTCTCTCTCTCTCTTTCTCTCTCGCTCACTCTCTCATTCTCTCTCTCTCTCTCTCTCTCTCTCTCTCTCTCTCTCTCTCTCTCTCTCTCTCTCTCTCTCTCTCTCTCTCTCTCTCTCTCTCTCTCTCTCTCTCTCTCTCTCTCTCTCCCTCTCTCACAACTGCATCTGGCTGTTAAAGAAAAACATTCAGGTGAAAATTAAATCTCCAAAAGAATTAACAAGAGTATAATTCAACCATTTCCCTCCTTCGCAAGAAAAAATATCAGATATTTTTTTAGAAATCAAGAGCTCGAGATAAAGCAGCTGCTCCGAGGCAGAACAGGTTTCCGACTTATAAAGCAGAACAGGGACCATAAACAAGTGCCTGCGATGCGTGGAGACACCAAGGGGAAATCGCCGCGTGGAGCTTGTGCTTGCAGGCGCGACCAATGGCATTATGGCCAATTTTTCCCTTTTGGGTGATGTGAAATATGGCCATTACGCGGGTATGTTTATGTGATGGGACATATGTTAGAATAATATGACCTCATTACTTCCACGCTGAGCCATAATGGCGTGATAAAGGCAATGTCAGAAATGAAACAATGCGTTTCATGTCACATAATTTCTATATATCTTATCGAATTATCATTAAATAGGGCTTCGTACGACATAATTAAATTTCTACTTTTATGCCATGATGATATTTTTTCTTTCTTTTTTTCCTCTCTTTGGCGGGGGCATACTTAAAGAGGTTCTGTTTTTACAAGGTCTAATTTATAACGAATATCTCTAGAATATTGGAAATTAAAGAAAGAAACGAATGAAACTAAATGAAAAAGACACCGAGGGGACAAGCCAGAGACGGTCGTTGGTCCCGTTTCGCCGCCACGCACCGCCCGGGCCTACACCTGGGCCCTGTCGGGGGTCGTTATCCATGCTCTTCGCCCCGGGCAGCGGTCTTCCGGGATGTGGATCTCTTGCGCCTTTCGGGCAGGAAGACTGGCGTAATGTGGGGTTCCGGCACACCGCGCCGGCGCAACTTGCCATCAGGCTGTCATGGTGTCGTGCCCTCGCCTCGCCCGCGCACATCCCGCGCGGGGTAAGGTCGCTGCTCGGGGTGCGCTATGCGAGGTCGCTTATCGCTTGATCTCGCCTGCTCTTGCATTCTCTCGCTGTTTCTTAGCCCTTCTCTCTTTCTATCTATTTATCCAACTATCTGTCTATCTGTATGCGTATCTATCTATCTATCTATATCTATGTCTACTATATATACATATTTGTCTATCTATCTATCTGTCTATTTCTCTTTCTCTCTATCTATCTGTCTGTCTATCTATCTATCTATCTGTATCTATCTATCTATCTCTATCTCTATCTATCTCTATCTATCTTTCTATCTATCTATCTATCTATATCTATCTATCTTTCTCTCTCTCTCTCTCTCTCTCTCTCTCTCTCTCTCTCTCTCTCTCTCTCTCTCTCTCTCTCTCTCTCTCTCTCTCTCTCTCTCTCTCTCTATATATATATATATATATATACTATATATATATATATATGTATATATCTATCTATCTATATCTATCTATATCTATCTATCTATATATATATATATATATATATATATATATATATATATATATATATATATATATAGTATATATATATATATATATAATATATATATATATATATATATATATATATATATAGTGTGTGTGTGTGGTGTGTGTGTGTGTGTGTGTGTGTGTGTGTGTGTGTGTGTGTGTGTGTGTGTGTGTGGTATCTATCTATCTATCTATCTATCTATCTATCTATATCTATGTATATGTATATACATACATATATATATAATATATATATATATAAATATGTGAGTGTGTGTGTGTGTGTGTTGCGTGTGTGTGTGTGTGTGTGTGTGTGTGTGTGTGTGTGGTGTGTGTGTGTGTGTGTGTGTGTGTGTGTGTGTGTGTGTGTGTGTGTGCGTGTGTGTGTGTGTGTGTGTATGTGTGGTGTGTGTGTATGTGTGTGTGTGTGTGTGTGTGTGTGTGTGTGTGTGTGGGTGTGCCTTTAGTTATTCTTAGAATTGCTAAATTTTGTTTGCAGAAAATGTCCAACAAATATAGGTTGGCAGAACTATTATGTACATTTGCCTGTATAGCAAATTTATATTTTTCCAGCATGTT
>NW_020869159.1:72541-75041 GCF_003789085.1 Penaeus vannamei
AGTCGAAGCAGCAGACCCAACAATTAGATATTTATACATCTGCACATCCTCTCTTCGGAAAATTTATACCTCGGTGAATCCTTTCTGCGATTCATCTCAGCTGCACCAAGTCATATGTCATCCGCAATAGCGCCCCGCGTCCGCCTTGCCACTCAGCTCGAGGAGAGTATGTGGTCTTTGCGTCTGCCTGTCATTTCTTCCTCCTTGGGCTGAACACTCAACAGTTAACTTCTCATTAATCAAACCAATTATTATTTCTTTTCCTTTTTACACAATTCCTTATATAAGCTTATTTATCTAATCAAACCAAAACAAGGTATGACATTTAACTCTCGATCGGTTCAATTATTAATGTAACCATTGGACCTTACAGCAATTTATCGTCCTATTCAAGTAACTTCGTCTTCTGCTCGCTTATTCGCCTGGCAGTTCTCGGAGGTGAATTCCAAAAGAACTTCCCCTTGATTGAATTTATCGATACAGATTTTCATTTAAAAGTTTTTTTTCCCGTGTGTCTTGGTCTTTCTTTTCTTTCGCCAGGTTGGAAAAAAAGAAAGAAGGAAACGAGATTAGCGTGGCGACTTTACGCGTTAAGTATTCTTTTATTTCTGAATGTGGAGCGTTTGGGCGGCGATATTTCTCTTGTTGTTGATTCTGAGGATGCAAAGCCACGGGACTGCTCGGTGTATTGTGCATTCAGATACGACCAAAATGAGAAAATGCTATTGTGATTATTTTTAGAATTTTGGAGAGGATGTATGATGTCGACATAAGATACTAGTGATAATAATGATTATATATAATGTACAATGATAAGAATAGTAATTACGATAATACTTCTATCCACATTACAAATAATAAGGGCACTATTATTCATAACTTTGGCAATAGTAAGCTCAGTATTGTAAGTAGCAACGGAAAAGTGGAAAAGGTGAAGCGGAAGAAAAGTGAATCATTTGTGGAAAACCGTTGCGGTCGAAGGGATGTTGCAGACTGGACACAATGTTTCTGTCAAAGACTCTGCGAGAACCCAATATCAGTGAAACGTGCAGAGTTTTCCAGCAACGAAATAACGTTTCAAAATTCAAAGTTTATCTCACTCACATGTGGAAGTAACAAGAAATTGCAGCATAAATAAAACAGATTTTGTTGTATGAGGTGAGACACCACATAATTTCTAGGAACGACTTTTTCCATTCGGGGAAAGACCAGTTTTACAGGCAAACTAGATAAAAGATCTAAAATTCCATAAACTATATAGTTTCAGATAAAAATAAATAGATAAATCCGATTACCTATTTACAACGTTCACATTTAGTACAATTTTTTTTGTACCTTTTATGCACTATGTGAATTCCGTAACCAGGAATGATCATTCCTTTCGTACGAGTAACAGAGGCACTAATATTGCTGTTTTTTTATTATTTGAAAAACAAATCGTTGATGTTAAAACGGGCCATCATTAGCATCAAGCACAATTACAATAATGATCATAGAGTAGACATAGTATTGATCTCATTGTGGTTGCTGCTGATATCATCCTTTTACTATCGTCACTACCACTGCCTTCATTGGAATAATCAAAGTCCGCCATCACTGCCAAGGTTTCATCGAAAGAATGTATACAAATGTAAATACAGCCGAGCGGAGAGTGAAATATGCATTCTCCTTCATCACGGTCTTCTTATTTGGAAGGGAATAATTCACCGCGATGATTACATTCTCCATCTGCATTTCTCTCCGCTCCGGCGAATGTTTTTCCCCATTTCTACCTGACCTCCATCAACCCCCATTTCCGTCGTCCCACTCAAACCTCTTGCTCATTTCCATCTATCTATCTTTCTCCCTCCGCGGATATCCATTTCGCTATCTATCTTCTTCCGCCGGCTTGACCCCTGACCCCGGCAACGCGTCACGCGACCCCTAACCGCAAGAGGGCGTGGTCATGACCTGGCCCCTGGAAGCCTGGTGGTTAGCGCGCCGGAGTGACGTGCGCCTCGAACAGACCTCGGCCTGCTCTGCTCCGGCGCTTAAGCGACCTCGGGGCCAGATAGTGTTATCGCTTGATTACATGCTTTAGCTTTATGGCGCCGTATTGCTTTTTGATGGGGTTTTGCGGTCCATATGACGGGCCAATGTTATGGGATCGATATCCAAATGGCGCAAGAGCAAAAAAAGGAATAAAAACCGCGAAAACTCCGGGTAATTTACATCTTACTCTCCTAATAACAGATCTTGATTACCGCCTGAAATTTGTTGCCTGTAAATTAAAGGTAATGGCATTAATCCGTGTTTATAAAGCATCACTAAATATCCACGTTCTCCTCGGGAATTCATAAATGTGCGCTTTGAGGCGTAGCTAATAATTTTCGCTTTTGGGAGAGTATGGCAGGAACGACGGCGACTCAGCGCAGTATTCGACACGTGGTTCAGTCGTGAGGGCGAGATGTTTCATTTCTCATTCACTCGCGGGGCTTAAAAGCAGGGTTGCGCGCCCTTT
>NW_020869159.1:77541-82541 GCF_003789085.1 Penaeus vannamei
ATCATCATCATCATCATCATCATCATCATTATTATTATTATTATCATTATTATTATTATTATTATTATTATTATTATTATTATTATTATTATTATTATTATCATTATTATTATTATCATTATCATTATTATTAAAAGTATTTTTAGTATTGATATCAATGCCATCATCATCATCAGTTTACTATCATTATTACTATTATTACTATCATCATTATTATTCCTATCAATATTATCATGTTCCGTTATTGCTATTATTATCAATAGTGGTGGTATTGGTATTCGTAACTTTTTTTGCTTTACTACTAGTATTATTAATATTGCCGTTATTATCATCATTTGTAGGAGTAGTAGTGATGGTTGTGGTGGTGGTATTGCTATCATCACCATCATTACCATTGTCATCATCACCATCACCATCACTATCAGCAGTAGCAAGGCGGATTTCGATCCCATCATTATTACAGACATCACCTTCATCATAATTTTCATTACTTATCATTACAAATAGTATGATTATCATTATCGCCATGATTAATGGTAATGATATTATCATTCTGCTCATTACTATTAGTTTTATTGATGTTTTTAATTTTGGCTGCAGTTAGTCATGCCGTTATCATTTCCAATAACAATAGATCTATAAAAGTTATACTATCGATATCAAAGTTATTAGTAATACTACTATTACTTCATATATCATAATAACCGATATCGCATCACTGCATACATATCTGGCATATCACGCAATTGAAAGGCCTACACCTCATCAAAATCTCATCAAAATGTACGCATACTATTAATCGAACATCTCTGTGGTGCCTCTCCCAGGAACGAGATAAAAGCAGCCCTCAGCATCTTTTCGCCCGGATTTCCTTAAGACTGAACAAGTTTAGACTCAAGAGGCGCGAAAGGTGACCGGAATCCCATTCAGGGCCAATCGAGTGAAAGAGCCTCGCTGTTTTTCGTTCGCATATCTCTATCTGGATACATCGAAAAAAAACTTTTTTTTCGTGTATGTGAATTCTAATGCGGTTTCTAGTTTGGTTGTTTGTTTTTATTATTGATAGTGGCGATTTTTCGGATAGTGATAATGATAATAATGAGAACGATTATGATAATAGTGATAATGATGATAAAGTAATGACAATGATAATAATAATGATGATAATAATAATAGTTATGATAGTAATAATATTAATAATGATAATAATGATATAATAATATAAAAATAGGATAATAATACTAAAAGATCAGTGATATAAATATATGAATGATATATAAAGTAACAATAAAAAAATTAGTAATAATGATAGATAATAATGATGATTAATGATGAAACATGAAATGTATAATGTCATAATTTATATATAATAAAAATACAACAATGACTGATAATAAANCTGGCCTTTTTGCAGGTTGACCACTTTCTCTCTCAAGGTCCTTCTTTCGCCTCGCGTTCCAACCAATGCGTAGGTTGACAGAGGACAAGGTTTTGTGTGGGTTGGCGTAGTGATTTCTTGTGTGGTGGTGTAGTGTTCTTTGCTTGTGTATGCGGGCGTTCATGTGTGTGTGTGTAGCTGTGGGTGTGTGTCGGGATGGTGTGAGGTGAGTCGTGTTGTTTATTTGTGTGATGTGGTGTGGTGGGGGTTTTATGCTTGTGTGTGTGATGGTGTGTGGGTGGGTGTGCTGTTGTGTGTTGTGGGCGTTGTGTGTGATCCTGTCCTTGTGGGTGGTGTGTGTGTGTGTATGGTGTTGTGTGTGTGTGTGTTTGTGTGGGATGGGCTGTGGTGAGTTGTTATGCTCGGTGAGTGTGTTTGTTGTTATTATCGTTGTGTCGGTTGTGGTGAATGGGTGTTATGTGTGTGTGGCTGTGGTTGTAGTGTGTGTTGTGTGTGGTTGTGTTGTTGTGTGTGTGTGTGTTGTGCGTTGGCGTCCGCGATGTGTGTATGTTGTAATAATATAATAAATATATAGACAGATCTATTGATAGATCGATAGTTTGATACAGATATAGATGTGCAGATAATAGACAAGTAATCCTGACTGATAATGAAAAGATGTGGACTGACATGTAGATAAATAGATAAATATTGATATACAGATCGATAAATAGCGAAACAAATAGACAGGTAGGTAGATAGAGATATATAGATATTAGACAGGAAAGAAACAGATTGTAATTCCGTTATTCCGTGCTATTGAAGCACCACATTACAGAACGATGGTAATAAGCATCAACAGTCAACCGCTGCCGTCTTAAAATACAGCACCATAAACTCGATTTAATTAATTCAGAAGTGAATAGCTTTGTTTACCCTTCGCCGAGAGAGGCCAATGGTAACCAATGTTAGATATCTTTACAGAGAGGTTGTTAAACCATTAGCAAATACCTGAACATCTTTACAGAGACTTGTTTATACCATTATCAAATACCTGAACATCTTTACAGAGACTTTTTTAAACCATTATCAAATATCTGAATAAACACATTCGGAGATTTATTCAAAATAAGCGACTCTAGTTCTGCTACTAATTAAGGACGAGATTCGATTTTCAAACGGATAGAGAAAATGAGAGAGAGAAAAAAAAAATGAATGGGCGGATTGGATGAAAGGCTATATGATAAAATAATCGATCAGGAATCAGATATTTTCCCACGGTAATTGACAGATTTCGACCCGAGATATCATTTCGTAGGAAAGTTCTCTCGAAACCTTGAATTCTGTTAGCGGAACAGAAGGATGGGTCTGATTCTTATGGGAAAAAAAAGAGGCGGTTGTGATAGGTCTCTTCTCTCATCTTTCCTCCTGTTCTGTCTTGTTCTTATTGTTTGGTTGTCTTCTCTCTTCTACTCTCTCTCTCTCTCTTCTCGTCTCTCTCTCTGTTTCCTCACTTCCTCTTCTCCTCTTCAATTCCCCGTCCGATATCTCTCTCGTGTCACCTTGTCTCTTCTCTCTCTACTCTCACTCTCGACTCTCACTTCCTCCTTTCACTCTCTCTCTCTTCTCTCTCCTCTCCTCTCTCTGTCTCCTCTCTCTCCTCTCTCTCTCTCTTCTCTCTCTCTCTTCACTCTCCACTCTCACTCTCTCTCTGTCTCGTCGGTCTCTCACTTTCACTCTTCTCTTCTCTGTCGCTCCCTACTCACTTCACTCTCATTCCACTCTCAACTGCTCACGTCTCGACTCTCTCTCACTCTCTCCACTCTCCACCTCGGACTCTCTCTCCTCTGTTCTTGTCTCCTTCTCCCAAAAACTCTCATCTCCACTTCACTCTCAGCTCTTCTACTCGTCTCTCTCTTCTCTCTCTGGCACTCCTCTCTTCTCTTCTCTCTCTCTCCTCTTCTCTCTCCTCTCCTCTCTCTCTTCTCTTTCACTCTCTCTCTCTCTTTCTCTCTCCTCTCTCTCTCTCTCTCTCCTCTCTCTCTCTCTCTCTCTCTCTCTCTCTCTCTCTTATCTCTCTTCTCTCTCTCTCTCCTCTCTTTCTCTCTCTTCTCTCTCTCTCTCTCTCTCTCTCTCTCTCTCTCTCTCGTCATCTCTTCTCATCACTCTCATCTCTCACTCTCTCTCTCTCTCTCACTCTCTCTCTCTCTCTCTCTCTCTCTCTCTCCCTAAACTTTCCTGTTTGCCGGTAGTACATGCTGTAGTACTGGACCCCTACCCCCCCAATAATAAAAAAAACCGTTCTCCGTTTCCGGACACGAACGTACAAGGCGCTCATTTTAGTGCTGGATACCTTTAAATAGTATTGGATGAAGAACGTTTTTTTAGCCGTTATCAATTTGATTTTATATATGCGAGATATTCAAATGGCCGTAAGATGACGCATTTGGAAGGTTACCGAATTTTTTTCCGTGGCCTTAAGCGGACCGTCTCTCTCTCTCTCTTCTCTCTCTCTCTCTCTCTCTCTCTCTCTCTCTCTCTCTCTCTCTCTCTCTCTCTCTCTCTCTCTCTAAAAAATAAAAAATAAAAAAAAAAAAAAAAAAAAAAAAAAAAAACCCGTCAGATGGATTTTCTTCGTTTTGGGATATTTGATGTATTTTAATATTCTGCATCTTTTGATACCAAATTTATGAGGGTTCTCACACGGAGGACGATGGCCCCCGCAAAAAAAAAAAAAAAAAAAAAAAAAAAATCCCGGAGGATTATGAATTATGTCATGAAAAAAAAAGTTAATGAACATCAATAAATTCCTAAGACAACTACAAATCCTTTTTTTATTATTCGATTTAGTTTCATCAGAAGAAAACTTTTAAAAAATCATTTTCACCTTTTTCGTTTTCCAAAAAATCATACATATAAGAAACTCAACATTTCAAAAATTCAAAAGTTATAGAAACAAACACACAATGACTCCAAGACAACATGATCGTTACATAAAATCGTTTGCTTCGTGTTTATACCTCTTTTACTGATGTACTATTATGTTACATTCGTTTATGTGTATACGTATGTAAATTAGTAAATGTACATTTATATGCGTATATACCCATTAGATCCATAATTATTTATTTCATTTATTTATTTTCTTTTTATTCTAGTCTACTCTTCTTCCGCATCGTCAAACCACGTGATTCCGCCTCGAAAAAACGCTAAACGTTTAGTCACGAGGGACAATGAATTGTTTCTTGTTCGTTAGAAATTTCCGTTCAGAAAACGCTGATAGATCAAAAATATTTTGAAAATATATATCGCTTGTCTGCATTTTCACAAGGTTTCCAAATTGCTTATATTCGCTTATCGTGGATACTTCATCTTATGATGTAAGAATAGGTATCAGATATTTGTAGGCCAATTTTAGGAGTTTACTTCATACTTTTTTCATTACAATTTTTTTTTTTCGCAAAATCTTATGATGTAAGAATAGGTATCAGATATTTGTAGGCCAATTTTAGGAGTCTACATCTTAGTCTTTCATTGCATAAAAAAAAATTAAATGGATTTATAATGACATAATGATGTTTAATCGATTATGTAGTTTCAAATGAGAGTGCATACATAAAAT
>NW_020869159.1:90041-92541 GCF_003789085.1 Penaeus vannamei
CAAAAAAATGGACTTCCGGTTTACTGTGTCAAGATACATAGCTTATTGAAATTAGGGAGCGAAGGGATGGGGGGGGGAGGGGAGGGGAGAGCAGGTGTAGAGAAGGTTACGGTGACTCGCGGGAAACATGTACGTAAAAAAACACACACACACACGCGCACATACACACACTCACACACATTACACAGCACCACGCACACACACACACACAACACACACCACACACACACACAACACACACACACACCACACACACACACACACCGCACACACACACGTATTCGCATATACAAACACGCACACATATATGTATATATATATAAATAGAAAAAATAGAAATTATATATTTTACTAGCAAAAAATAAAAAAATAAAAACATAAATAAAATAATCATGTCTTAACTCTAGTACGGTTGATCAAATTGGAAAAAATCGTGATTTATGGAATTGTCGACTTAAAGATTTCTAACATAAATTATATGGAAAAAATAGCAGCTTTCTCCTCTCCCTTCCCCTCTCTCTCTCTCTCTCTCTCTCATCTCCTCCTCTCTCTCTCCTAATCTCTCACCCCTTCTCCTCTCTCTCTTGCTTTCTCTCACTCACCCTCCCTCACTCCTCCTCCCTCCCCTCTTTCTCTCATTCTCTCTCTCTTCTCTCTCTCTCTCTCTCTCTCTCTCCTCTCTCTCTCTCTCTCTCTCTTCTCTCTCTCTCTCTCTCTCATCTCCTCTCTCCTCTCTCTCTCCTTCTCTCTCTTCTCTCTCTCTCTCCTCTCCTCTCTCTCTCTCCCTCCGTCTTCTCTCTCTCTCTCTCTCACTCTCTCTCTCTCCTCTCTCTCTCTCTCTCTCTCTTCTTCTCTCTCTCTCTCTCTCCCTCTCTCTCTCTCTTCTCTCTCTCGCCTTCCTCCCCTCCCTTCCTTTCCTCGTCATCCCTCTCCTCATCGCTCTCTCTAAGCTCTCTCTTTTTTCTTTCTCATCTCTCCCTCTCTCTCTCTCTCTCGCCCACCGTCTCTTTCTTTCTCTTTTCTCTCCTCTCTCTCTCATCTTCTCTTCTCTCTACTCTCTTGGTGAATTCCCGACACATTGTCTTCAAGAAAGTGTGCGAATTCCAAACTGGACAAGCACAACTGATGCTAGTCATAGCAATATACCATGCCATCAAAAAAAGCACTGAACAGCAGCGACACCTAGCTGTCTTCTCTGACAGCCAGGGTGCACTGTATAGACTTACAACATTTAATCCAGAAACATGTAACTATCAATACCATTCACCAATCGCTAGCCTATCCGAGCAGGGTATACAAGTATCACTATACTGGATACCTTCTCATATAGGGATATCAACCTGTGACAAACGTTAGATAAGTTAGCAAAGCAGCACTTTCCCATGAAGAACCATATTATGTAATACCGCTATCTATCAGTCAAATGAAAAAACGTGTTATCAGCTGTCTTCGAGATTATGAGGGGCCAGGTATGGACCACTGAAAAATTGAAGAAAAGTGGACATGGTACCATCTGGCATTATGATAGTATTGTCAGGTCATGTGATGCTGACAAACCATATAAATACTACGATGGACTGTCTCGGAGACAGCAGGTCACGCTAACCAGGCTACGCATAGGGTATCAATACACTATACATTATGTACAGGATGCAGTCTTGGAGGCAAAGCCAGTTACGTATCACCAATGCAAATGTGCAAAGGCGCCAAGTCGCATAATCTTACACATTACTTACTTGTTGCTCAAAAACTGCATCCTATCGATCAAATAGCACTGTCCAGAGACAGCACTTATCGATTATATTAATTTTATCATAGACACTGGTCTTGTCTTCGATATGATTAGGGATATAAAAGGTTTTTACCAACTAGATGATATGTGAATAATGTATGCATAATGACACAGCCCTTCAGGCATGTAGAACTAATGTTTGACTAATAGCCCTTTACATAAATATAAGCATAGCCAGTTGGATAGATGCGGTGCATCTTACCCTGGCATTTTTACAGGGCATGTACACTGTTCTGTAAATAAAATATATCAAATCAAATCTCTCTTCTCTCTCTCTCTCTCTCTCTCTCTCTCTCTCTCTCTCTCTAATATAATTTCTATATTTTTTCCGTGAATTTACTATGGACGATTAACAGATAAATTGTAATCTTTAAGAAAGTGACACTGATGTTACATTAGAAGAAAGTTCAATTAAAGAGAAACATAGAGATAAGAGATTTAAAAAAGTGAGGTTACTGTAAACATGGAAGAGCAAAGCCAGGCAATATGTTGAAAATCTGCGGCGTTTGTTTATCGTGTTTCATAAACGATTTATTTTCAACAGAAATTTCTAACTCATTACGACTGCATGGAGATCCAGAGATTGTTTAAGTGGAACGCATACAAAATTTGAGGATAATAGCAGTCAGTAACCTTATAAAGAGGTCCGTAAACATAGACCAAGCAGAGAAAACAGCAGACATCAGAGGCACCATACGTACTGTACAA
>NW_020869159.1:115566-118066 GCF_003789085.1 Penaeus vannamei
AGAGCAAGAAAGAGAGAGAGAGAGAAGAGAGAGAGAGAGAGACAGAGAGACAGAGACAGCACAGAGAGAGAGAAGAGAGAGAGAGAGAGAGAGGAGGAGAGAGTAGAAGAGATGAGAGAGAGAGAGAGAGATAAGCAGAGACAGAGAGACAGACAGATACAGAGACAGAGACAGACAGAGACAGGAGAGAGCAGAAAAAAAAAAAGAAAGAAGAGAAAAGAGAAAAGAAGAACAATACCCCCCACACAAAAACACTTTTCCCCGGCCTTAAGAACCCCCAAAGAAAATAACCCTCGTCCACTTCTCCTCCTCCTCAAAAACCCCCCATCAAAGTGACACGCAGCGAGAACCAACCCCCACCCACCCCCCACCCCCCCACCCCACCCCCCGAGGCAAACCCGGCCCCTGCAAGCACGCCCAAGCACGCACGCCCAAGCCACGCCCCATCCCCGCCTCTATTCACGCCCACGGAAATAAAAGATGATCGCATTGGCATTATACCTCTAATCGTAAAAAAAATTATGGTTTATGGCTAATACACTCTTAAATGCAAAAAAAGAAGGAGAGGAGGGAGAGGGAGAGGAAGCGCCGATAGGGAGGAGAGAAAGAGAGAAAAGAGAAAAGGAAAGAGAGAGAGGGAGAAGAGAGAGAGAGAGGAGGAGAGAGAGAAAGAGAGAGCAGAGGAGAGGAGAGAGAGAGAGATGAGAGAGAGAGAGAGAAGACGAAGAGGAGAGAGACAGAGACAGAGAGACAGAGATAGAGAGAGAGAGCATAGAGAAATGAGAAGAAAGAGAGAAAGAGAAGAGAGAAAAGAAAGATAGATAGATAGATAGATAGAGTGCGAGAGAGAAAAAGTAGAAAGAGAAAGAGAGCCAGAGAGATTGCATTAAAAAAGGAGGAATTCTCACAAACAGCGCAACAGAACACGAAAGACAACACCACAACACCGAGACCTCATTAAAAATCGGAATTATGCGGTAATAGGGGAGGAATCGCCGGACCGAACTACCGAACTCATCCGAACTCATCCGAACTCATCCGAACGCAGGAATCGAACGGGCGCCGCGGACCTTGTTGGGGGGGGGCAATTTCTGTCCAAGGCGCTGTCTTGTATATATATATATATATATATATATAATATATATAATATATATATATATAGAAATAATGGTATATATACATATATTATATATGTGCATAGTATATATACAATATACATATATATGTAAATATATATATATATATGCAAATATATATATATATATATATATATATATATATATATATATATATATATATATATATATATATATATATTATACATACATACATAATATATATATTACAATTATATGTATATTTATTAATATATATATATATATATATATATATATAATATATATTATATATATATATACAATATATAAATAATATATATATAATATATATATATATAATATATATTATTTATATAATATATATAATATAATATATATATATACAAGCATGTTTATATATATCTACATATCTATCTATCTATCTATATACACACAAAACAAAAGACCACTCCCCCCCACCCACACCCATCACCCCCTCCCCCCCCTCCCCCCCATAGCTCCTCATAGCCCGCCAGCAATTGATTCTGTCGATGGATTGGATTACCATTAGGGAACCGCCTGCCATTCTTACCATGGGAGAGGTGGTCGTGGTGTCTTTGTTGTTATGTTGTTTGTTGTTATAAGCGTTGAGAGGTGTTATTTTTTTTATAAAAATGAGTATTGGCGATTTTTTTTATACTTTTTTTTTAAAGTTTCCATGTCTTTTATTTGTTTTATTATTTCTTTATGTTATTACTATTATTATTATTTTTTATTATTTTTATATTATATTATATTATTATTATTATTATTATTATTATTATATTATTATTATTATTATTATTATTATATATTATTATTATTATTATTATTATTTATTATATATTATTATTATTATTATTATATATATTATATTATTATCTTATTATATTATTATTTATTATTATTATTATTTTTAAACATTACCATAATATGAATGTTTTATGCTGATTAGCGCGTGTAAATATTTCCCTTGTAACTTAACATATAACATTAAGGTTTATTCTAACTCTTACAAAGAATATAAAGATAGAGATAATAAAACAGAAAATAGAAAATAAATCAAAATTAATCATAAATGAGCAAATTTGATAACATTAATGAGAAGGACGATAATGATGGATATTAATAATAGTAATTAATGGTCATAAATATAATGATCAAGCAATAATGATGATAATAATAATAATACTGATAATAATAATAATGATAATATAATAATGATAATAATAAGATAATAATAATAATGATAATAATAATAATAACTAAAAAAACAACAAGATAATGATGATATAAGATAATAATGATCAATAATTATAACAAAAACAAGATCATTATAATAATATTACGATAACAACAGAATA
>NW_020869159.1:128066-130566 GCF_003789085.1 Penaeus vannamei
GCTGGGCCCGTGGGCGTGGCGTGAGTGGAGAGGGTGAAGCGTGGCCAAATCTGTGTATCCCTATGATGCTATGGGCGCGCTTAGTGGTACAACGCAAATGGGCGGCGGGCGGCGGCGACGGAGGAGGGGGTGGACGGGCGTAGAGGGGTGGGGTGGAGGGCGGTACGAGGGGGGGTGGGGGGTGGGGTTAAGAGGGGTGGGTGGGGGTGAGGGTTGGAGGGGCTGTTTAGAGGGGGGTGGGTGGGGGGGTAGCGGGGGGTTAAGCTGGGGGTGGGTGGGGGCGGCGGGCAGGAGGAGGGGAGGTAGAGGACGTTAGTAGAGGGTGGGTAGGGTGGGGTGGATGCGTTAGAGGGGGGACGTTAGTGGGGGTAGAAGGGGGGCGGAGGGGGGTTAGTGGGGGGTAGACAAGGGGGGGACGTCGGAAAGGGTTGGGATCGAGAGGGGGAGGGGGTGGAGGGTGTTAGAGCGGGAGGGGGGGGTGATAGGTGTTGGGGATAGAGTTGTTGCGGAAGATAGAAAAGAAGAGGCTAGAAACGAACAGAGAGCAGGGGGGGGGGGGCGAAGGCTAAGAGAGAGAGGGAGAGAGAGGAGAGAGAGAGGAGAGAAGAGAGAGAGAGCGAGGGAGAGGGAGCGATGAGAAGCGAGAGCGACGACGCTACAGGCGGACACAACCAGACTCGAGACGAAGAGAGACAAAAGGCGGCACAGAGACAGACAAATGGGGAGGGAGAGAAAGAAGGGAATACTAAGCGCCAAATCGTCGAATCCTGTGCGGTCGGCGCAAGTACCTCTTGTCGTAGTCAACAGCCTACGTGCCCTCACTGATCGCGTCACCTACTACACCACTTTGATAGCATTCCTCTGTCTCTCGACGTCGTCGACCTTCGCCTACTGCCCCCCTCTTCTATCCGTACCCCTTCGTCGTATTCGCCACCCCTTGCTCCTGTTTTTCCTCACCTCTCAACTCTCATTATATCCCCCCACCGCGTCGCCACCCGAGACACGAATCACACTATCTCGACCTGGCCCTGGATAGAGTGCATCAGGATGATACCGATTTTAAAAGTGTTGTCCTTGCCGCGAGGTCACCTTCGCGATAGAGTGCATGGGAAGTGACAGAGAGCGATAGAGACCCCGGAGGGAGAAAGAGATAAATGAGGTGACAGGAGAGAGTCGACCAAGAATGGTGTGTGTGTGACGAGAGGAGCAGAGGAAAGGAGGGCAGAGGAGGGAGCGGAGGGAGCGGTGGGAGGGTGGGAGGGTGGGAGGGAGAAGGGAGAGGGAGAGGGAGGGAGGGAAGAAGGGAGGGAGGGAGGGAGAGGGAGGGGAGGGAGGGAGGGAGGGAGGCGAGGGAGGGAGGGAGGTTGGGTTCAAGGAGGACGAATTATGATGTTTTCGCGTTTCTTCTTTTAATGAACCAGCGGTGTACCCTCGTGGGTCTCTCTCTGGGATCTCTCTCTCGTCTCCTCTCATCTCTTCCTTTTCTTTTTTCTTTCTCTCTCTCTCTCTCTCTCTTCTCCTCTCTCTCTCTCTTCTCTCCTCTCTCTCGTCTCTTTCTTTCTTTCTCTCTCTCTCTTCTCAATCTTCTCTCTCTCTCTCTCTCTCTCTCCTTCTCTTTCTCTTCTGCCTCTCTTCTCTTTCTCCTCTCTTCTCTTTCCTCTCTCTCTCTCTCTCTCGGATCATCTCTCTCTTTCATTCACATCTCATCTCTCATCTCTCTCTCTCTCCTTTCTTAGAATCTCTTTCAGTGATCTGCCTCTGTGGCAGTTTCTTCCTATCCTCAGTTCTTCCTATTACTTTTCCTACTCTCTATCATCTCTCGTCCTCAATTGCTATTCATCTCTCTCTACTCTCCATTTCTCTCTCTTCTCTTTCTTTTGTTTCTTAGATCTTTCTCTCTCTCTCCCTCTTTCGTTCTCTCTTCTCCTTTCGTTCTCTACTATATCTATCATCTCTTTCCCCACTCTCTCTCGTTCCTGCTCTCTGCTTTCTTTCTTTCTTCTACTTCATTCTCTCTCACGTCTCCTCTCTCACTCTTCTCTCCTCTATCTCTCAGTCTCTCACTCTCTCTCTTTTCTTTCTCCTCACGTCTCTCTCTCTCCTCTCTTTCTCTTTCTTTCTTTCCTCTCTCATCTCCTTCTCTTTCTTTATCTGCTCTCTCTTTCGGAAAGCAAAAATATATAACAGGATTTCAGTAACTTGTCACCGCAAAGAATACCCATTGTAACACAAATGGAAATGTAAAACTAATACTTTTATAATCTAAACTCTTAATCTTCTCCCTCTCTCGTATCTCTCTCTCTTTCTTTCCCTTCCCCCCTGCCCCTCTCTCTTCTCTCTCTTTCTTTTTCTCTCTCTCTCTCTCCCTCCCTCCCTTTCTTACTCTCTCTCTCCTTTTTCTGTTCTCTATCTTTCTTTTCCTTTTGTCCCTCCCTCTCTTCTCTCTTTCTCTCTCTCTTATTTTTTGTCTGTATGTCTGTCCCTGTTTCTGCTTCTGTCA
>NW_020869159.1:137893-150393 GCF_003789085.1 Penaeus vannamei
ACCTTTATTTATCTATTATAGACTGAGATCCCTTTTTAACGGGTTTGTGTGTATGTGTGTGTGGTGTGTGTGTGTGTGTGTGTGTGTGTGTGTGTGTGTGGTGTGTTGTGTGTGTTGTGTGTGTGTGTGTGTGGTGTGTGTGTGTGTGTGTGGTAAGGAAATAAATGAACTGGTCTTGTTTACGTTTCTACAAGTTTTATTTAAAACACAAGTAATTACAAATACAATAGAATAATACGTGTTCACAGAACAATATTATGTAACAATAAAGTAATTGCACATATTATATAACACGCAAAGTAATTACAATAACACTAGAATAATACAAAACGCAGTGTTAGCCAACAATAATCATTGTGACTCAGGTATGTTAATCGCTCGGGTCCAGCGTTTTCAGAGACGACTGGATGGTCGGAAATCAGCGAGGGTTTGGCTGAGTCTGCCCCCCCCCCGATATTTTAGCTCCCGATCTTATTGGGCGAGAGCAGGCGTTTCCGTCTCTTCTTCAGCGAGGATGCTTCTGTGTGCTGATCCGCCTCTCTGTCTCTCCCCCTTTTTTTTTTCCGGTTTTTTGTTTCTTTAAGGCGATGGGGAATCGCGGTTCAATACCACTCATGCGGAGGTGTTTGGGCGGTGTTGTGCTTGGGCCGCGCACTTCCCCTCCCCCGACATTCAATACAAAGTAGGAGGGGGAGGGGGAGAGCCTGGGGAGCATGCGAGGTCTCTTTAGCCCGTGTTGAGTGCGGGCTTAGCCTTCTTCCACTCAACTCAATAATTCGACGTGGTTTCCGGTCTGGACTCATCGCGGGTCGTCGGCGAGGACAGCACTCCCCCCCCCCCCTCCCGATGTCAGTCAAAGGCGGGGAGGCAGCACTATAAAACCTCTCTCCGGCTCGGCTCCTCCGAAAACTCGCTGAGGGGGGGGGGGGGGGGTCCCCGCCGATCACGCAAAAGAAAGTGCTTGGCTGCGAATTACTGGAAAAAAAGAATATGGATCAGCAAACCTCATTTAAGAATGTACATCCGTATTCCAAAGATAGTAAAAATGTAATATCTAAGAACTAATATTATTAATCATTGAAGGCATATAAATAGATTGCAAAGAATTACATTGAGAGAGAGAGAGAGAAACATATATGAATTCACACATCTCAGTGTAAGCATAACCTACATAAACACTATGCAAGTATAATCCAACTAAATTTCAGATATTTTTGTCTCGTGATGCGTGGTTAGCGCGGTCTCCTTTGAAGCGACAGACTCGGGTTCAGTCCTGACGGAGACCATAGTGTTAGATTTTTAAGCACGAATTTTTAAGATTCTAAATTTGCTTACACCATCAACATTTTATCTTTCTTTCGGGTTGTTTATACTGGCCATTATCCTCTTGAAGGTTGAAATACGAAAAATACTTTTCTCTCACTCTCCACCCCCACCCCCTTTTCTCCTCTCTCTTCCCTTGCTAACGCACTATCTCTCTTTCTATATCTCAGTGACCCTCCCTCTCCCTCTCTCTTCTCCTTCTCCCCTCTCCCCCAATCTCTTTCTCCTTTATCCTTCCTCCTCTCACTCCATTCTCTTATTTCTTTAACAGCTATGGTTATGTTTACTGGCAGCAGTAAATTATTTCATAACCAATACCATATAATCATTTTTTCACTATCATTGTAATTCAATTGTTTTTTATCATGACGTAATTATCTTTCCATCATTTTTAGTATTAGTGAGTGTCAACAGACCTAAAGGCACATGAATTGAGACAAATTCACCAATACATGTAGCATAACCTACGTAAGCACCATGCACATCAAGTAAAATTTAATTTCACAAATATTTATGTCTTTGTATGTAGTGGGTGGACAGGCGCCTTTGAAGCGAACAGACTCGGGTTCGATCCCGACGGAAAGACCTAAAATTAATAATTATTCAACTTCTGTGCACGAATTCGTTTAACTCTAACTACCTGAATAACTACTAATACTATAATACTGATAATGATTGGTAAGGAACTATTAAGCCATGATAAATTATACAAAGGTAATGACAATAATGGTGAATAAAAGTGATGACATGATATTGGTTATAAATAAATAATAACACCCATATATTTGAAATTTTAATACAGTAAGTAATTATGAATGAGTTTGATCCTAAATTATCATTATCACAATCGCTTGTCTTGTCTGCGTGCATTTGTAGCCACAGAACAAATCATTTTAAGAAAAGAATTTTATAATAGTGAGAGAAGGACGGATATAGCCTTAGTTGTGAAGACACGCGGGCCATTTGTACTTATCGAAGAAACAACTGCAAGGAGGAAACGGCTTAATTACCGTTTGACACCGCGTAAAATAGTTTCAGGCAATTATTCCATACCATTACCGATGCAGAGTTAGGTTGAACAAGTGTAAGATTCCAGTATTGCTTTCCGCATCTCATGAGGGCAATTTAGAGACCGTCCTTTATTTTCCAGTTTCTATTAATTATAACCCATGCTAGACAGATAATTCTATGAATGTGCACTCGTATTGCACAATGATAATAAAATGTATTATTTAAAAACTATATTGTTAAATTATTGAAGCATAAAAATAGATTGTATAGACTACATTGAGAGAGAGAAACATAAAAACCCATGAATTCACACATACCACATATGTAGGCATAACCAACATAACACTATGCAAATATAATACAACTAAATTCCTATATTATTTAATAAATGCAGTGGTTACCACGGTCGCCTCTAAAGCGACAGACGCGGGTTCGATCCCCGACGGTGACCATATTTTAGTCTTGTTATGGCACGAATTTTCTTAACCCAGTAACGCCGGTATATTTTGAAGCCGAAAATAAAAGTTTCCGGCCGGCTACGGAATCGGCGCGCGGCTGGCCCGGACTCCGCCCGCGCGGCGACGCACGGCATATATTATATATATATTATATTATTATATATATAATATATATATATATAGTGTTTTTAGGTGTCTCATATGTGGTGTGTGTGTGTGTGTGTGTGTGTGTGTGTGTGTGTGTGTGTGTGTGTGTGTGTGTGTGTGTGTGTGTGTGTGTGTGTTGTGGTGTGTGTGTGTGTGTGTGTGTGTGTGTGTGTGTGTGCATACATATAAAAAACACAAACAAACATCAATAGACATACAACCACTCAATATTCGCTCTCACTAGTTCTCGTGCATTTGACAGCAAATTTGAATGCGTTTAATCCTACAAAACCTAATCATTTTTTTTTTCCACAATTGCTCTTCTGCGTCCATTTGTAGCCACAGAACAATTTACTTTTAGAAAAGAAATGTATAGAGGCAAAAGGACGGATACGGAGATGATATATGAAAAGAGACAAACATCAAAGAATGAAAATAAAAAAGGCTCATGATAATTAAATAAATGACAGTGGTAAGGGTGACCTGAACAGTTTTACAGATGAATATTGTAATAAAAGCAAAAACAAGCTTAAGGACTGTCCTAAAAATAGTCAGACTGCTAAATTGTTGGAAAATTTGTCTAGAACTCCATCTGACTTTCCTGTGATTTCATATTTTCAAGTTCACACAACTAGAACTAATATTTATATTGATGTATTTTCTATGTACACACGGCACCCTCTACCTTTGTCATCGCGTCAGCTGTGAAGGCGCGGGGCCATTTGTTCTTCTCGAAGAGGAAACTGCAAAGCAAGCAGGAAACGGCTCAATTAGCATTCGACGCCATGTGAAATAGTGTCAGGCAAAGTATTCCATATTATTACTAATGCGGTTATCCTGAAGAAATGTAAAATTGTTGTCCGCGTCTGATGAGGGCACCCAAGCCCTGCTCTTGTTATTACTAGGTATTTGAAAGGAACAACGAACAAAGTAGTGGAGAAGTTTATATGATCTAAATCGATGGGACAGAAGTATGACTGTGATAGTAGGCAAGCAATAAGGCATCAAATGAGAATATTTTTGCAGATTATTTTTCCGATACTAATTATGTAAACCATGGCAATTGCCTTTTTAAACCTTCAATCTGACAATGTACATACCGTGTTGCTACAATGAAAATGATTAAATCATTAGAGCATAAAATAGATTGCCGAGACTTTTGAAGAGAGAGAGAGAGAGGACCCAAAAAATAATAAAATCATGCACAAATTCGTGTTATATAACCATTTTTAGCTTTATTTCAGGTTGCTTATCTGTTTTTCTCCCCTAAAGGACTGTCCAAACATTTGGTACCATGCAGGATAGTGTCAGTCAAGTATCCCATACCATTACTGGAGCGGTTATCCTAAACAAATATAAAACGAGTATTTTTGTCCTCGTCCCATGAGGGCACCCAAGCCATAATATTAATATTTAACTTGTTATTACTGGGTATTTTAAAGGAACCAAAAACAGAAATTGTGGTTTATGATATTATCTAATCGATGGGGCTGAAATATGACCGTGACTATGCGTGCAATAAGACATCAAATTAGAATATTTTGTTCCTGAAATTATTTTTCTGATGCTGTTAATGATTATTTTTTAACTATCTTTTATCTGAGAATGTACATACCATGTTCCTGCAACGAAAATTAAATTATTAACGCCCTGTATTTGTTAACCTTTAGAGCACGAAAATAAATTGCTCTCATTCGTCATAGGGTGTACTGGCTTCTCTTAACGTGACGCAACAAATTAAGTTCTCTGACCATCAGCATAACGAGAAAAAAAGAAACCTGAAACCGCTAAAAAACTGATAATCACAATAATAATAATAATAATAATAATAATAATAATAATAATATCACTGCAATAATGATATAATGTGAGGATAATGATCAACACGTAATGATAATGATTATAGTAATAATAATAATAATGAAAAATTATTTCTAATAATTTACTAATAATATACTTATAATCATTATGATAATTATTATTGATAATCATAATATTGATAATGGTAAATATAGCAACAATATTATTGACACCAAAAACGATAACAATAATGACAAACATATTAATAATGATTATAATAATAATTAACACTGTGTGTGACCACCACTCACCACCACATCCTGAGCCCCGGGAGGCCCAAGCACGCCACTCACCACCATTCACCACCAATCCTGAGCCCCGGGAGGCCCAAGCACGCCACTCACCACCATTCACCACCAATCCTGAGCCCCGGGAGGCCCAAGCACGCCAATCACCACCATTACCACCAATCCTGAGCCCCGGGAGGCCCAAGCACGCCACTCACCACCATTTCACCAGAATCCTGACCCCGGAGGCCCTAGCACGCCAATCACCACCATTCACCACCCAATCCTGAGCCCCGGGAGGCCCAGCAGCCCACCACCACCATTCACCACCAATCCTGAGCCCCCCGGGAGCCTAGCACGCCACTCACCACCATTCACACCAATCCTGAGCCCCGAGGCCCTAGCACGCCAATCACCCACCATTCACCACCAATCCTGAGCCCCGGGAGGCCCTAGCACGCCACTCACCACCATTCACCACCATCCTGAGCCCCGGGAGGCCCAGCACGCCATCACCACCATTCACCCACCAATCCTGAGCCCCGGGAGGCCCTAGCACGCCACTCACCACCACACCACCATCCTGAGCCCCGGGAGGCCCTAGCACGCCACTCACCACCATTCAACCAAATCCTGAGCCCCCGGGAGCCCTAGCACGCCACTCACCACCACACCACCAATCCTGAGCCCCGGGAGGCCTCAGCCACGCACGCACTCACCACCAATCCTGAGCCCCGGGAGGCCCTAGCACGCCACTCACCACAACCAACCAATCCTGAGCCCCCGGGAGACCCTAGCACGCCACTCACTCCTGAACGCCACTCACCACCACTCACCACAATCCTGAGCCCCCGGGAGCCCTAGCACGCCACTCACCACCAGAGCCCCGGGAGGCCCTAGCACGCCACTCACCACCAAATCCTGAGCCCCGGAGCCTAGCACGCCCACTCACCACCCAATCCTGAGCCCCCGGAGGCCCTAGCACGCCACTCACCAACCGCCCCCTAGCACGCCACTCACCACCAATCCTGAGCCCCCGGGAGCCCTAGCACGCCCCACTCACCACCCCTGAGCCCCGGGAGACCCTACGCCACTCACCAATCCTGAGCCCCCGGGAGGCCCTAGCACGCCACTCACCACACCAATCCTGAGCCCCCGGAGGCCCTAGCACGCCACTCACCACCATCCTGAGCCCCCGGGAGGCCCTAGCACGCCACTCACCACCAGCTCACCACTCACCATCCTGAGCCCCGGGAGGCCCTAGCACGCCACACCACACCACTCACCACCAATCCTGAGCCCCCGGAGCCCTAGCACGCCACTCACCACCAATCCTGAGCCCCCGGGAGCCCTAGCACGCCACTCACTCACAATCCTGAGCCCCCGGGAGGCCCTAGCACGCCACTCACCACCACACCAATCCTGAGCCCCCGGGAGGCCCTAGCACGCCACTCACCACCAATCCTGAGCCCCGGGAGGCCCTAGCACGCCACTCACCACCAATCCTGAGCCCCCGGGAGGCCCTAGCACGCCACTCACCACCAATCCTGACCCCCGGGAGGCCCTAGCACGCACTCACCACCACTCACCATTCCTGAGCCCCCGGGAGACCCTAGCACGCCACTCACCACCAATCCTGAGCCCCCGGGAGGCCCTAGCACGCCACTCAGCCATTCACCACCATCCTGAGCCCCCGGAGGCCCTAGCACGCCACTCACCACCAATCCTGAGCCCCCGGGAACGCCACTCACCACCAATCCTGAGCCCCGGGAGGCCTAGCCGCCTCACACCACTCACCACCAATCCTGAGCCCCCGGGAGGCCCTAGCACGCCACTCACCACCACTCACACACCAATCCTGAGCCCCCGGGAGACCCTAGCACGCCACTCACCAACAATCCTGAGCCCCCCGGGAGGCCCTAGCACGCCACTCACCACCAATCCTGAGCCCCCGGGAGGCCCTAGCACGCCACTCACCACCAATCCTGAGCCCCCGGGAGGCCCTAGCACGCCACTCACCATCACCAATCCTGAGCCCCCGGGAGGCCCTAGCACGCCACTCACCACCACTCCCACCAATCCTGAGCCCCCGGGAACCCTACGCCACTCACCACCACCTTCCTGAGCCCCGGGAAGCCCTAGCACGCCACTCACCACTCACTCCTGAGCCCCCGGGAGCCCTAGCACGCCACTCACCACAAATCCTGAGCCCCCGGGAGGCCCTAGCACGCCACTCACCACCAAATCCTGAGCCCGGGAGCCCTAGCACGCCACCACCACCACCAATCCTAGCCCCCGGGAGGCCCTAGCACGCCACTCACTTCACCAATCCTGAGCCCCCGGGGAGGCCCTAGCACGCCACTCACCACCCAATCCTGAGCCCCCGGGAGGCCCTAGCACGCCACTCACCACCACTCACCAATCCTGAGCCCCCGGGAGGCCCTAGCACGCCACTCACCACCATCCTGAGCCCCCGGGAGGCCCTAGCACGCCACTCACCACCAATCCTGAGCCCCCGGGAGGCCCTAGCACGCCACTCACACCACTCACCACCAATCCTGAGCCCCGGGAGGCACGGAGCCCCCGGGAGACGCCACTCAACCACCATCCTGAGCCCCCGGGAGGCCCTAGCACCACTCACCCACCACCACCAATCCTGAGCCCCCGGGAGACCCTAGCACGCCACTCACCACCAATCCTGAGCCCCCGGGAGGCCCTAGCACGCCACTCACCACCACTCACCACCATCCTGAGCCCCCGGGAGACCCTAGCACGCCACTCACCACCAATCCTGAGCCCCCGGGAGGCCCTAGCACGCCACTCACCATCAGCCCCCGGGAGGCCCTAGCACGCCACTCATCACCAATCCTGAGCCCCCGGGAGGCCCTAGCACGCCACTCACCACCATCCTGAGCCCCCGGGAGCCCTAGCACGCCACTCACCACCACTCACCACCAATCCTGAGCCCCCGGGAGGCCTAGCACGCCACTCACACCAATCCTGAGCCCCCGGGAGGCCCTAGCACGCCACTCACCACCAACGAGCCCCCGGAGGCCCAGCACGCCACTCACCACCATCCTGAGCCCCCGGGAGGCCACTCCACTCACCACCAATCCTGAGCCCCCGGGAGGCCCTAGCACGCCTCACCACCACCACCAATCCTGAGCCCCCGGAGAGCACGCCACTCACCACCAATCCTGAGCCCCCGGGAGGCCCTAGCACGCCACTCACCACCATCCTGAGCCCCGCCCTCACACCAATCCTGAGCCCCCGGAGGCCCTAGCACGCCACTCACACCAATCCTGAGCCCCCGGGAGGCCCTAGCACGCCACTCACCACCAATCCTGAGCCCCCGGGAGACCCCTAGCACGCCACTCACCACCAAATCCTGAGCCCCCGGGAGGCCCTAGCACGCACTCACACCAATCCTGAGCCCCGGAGCCCTAGCACGCCACTCACCACCATCCTGAGCCCCCGGGAGGCCCTAGCACGCCACTCACACCAATCCTGAGCCCCCGGGAGCCCTAGCACGCCACTCACCACCAATCCTGAGCCCCCGGGAGCCCTAGCACGCCACTCACCACTCCTGAGCCCCCGGGAGGCCCTAGCACGCCACTCACCACCATCCTGAGCCCCCGGGAGGCCCTAGCACGCCACTCACACCATCCTGAGCCCCCGGGAGGCCCTAGCACCACTCACCACCACCAATCCTGAGCCCCCGGGAGACCCTAGCACGCCACTCACCACCAATCCTGAGCCCCGGGAGCCCTAGCACGCCACTCACCACCAAATCCTGAGCCCCCGGGAGGCCCTAGCACGCCACTCACCACCAATCCTGAGCCCCGGGAGGCCCTAGCACGCCTCACGAGCCCCCGGGAGCCCTAGCACGCCACTCACACCAATCCTGAGCCCCCGGGAGGCCCTAGGCCACTCACCACCAATCCTGAGCCCCCGGGAGGCCCTACTCACCACCAATCCTGAGCCCCCGGGAGGCCTAGCACGCCACTCACCACCACTCACCACCAATCCTGAGCCCCGGGAGGCCCTAGCACGCCACTCATCACCAATCCTGAGCCCCCGGGAGGCCCTAGCACGCCCACTCACCACCACCTGAGCCCCCCACCACTCACTCCTGAGCCCCCGGGAGGCCCTAGCACGCCACTCACCACCACCAATCCTGAGCCCCCGGGAGGCCCTAGCACGCCACTCACCACCACTCACCACCAATCCTGAGCCCCCGGAGGCCCTAGCACGCCACTCACCACCACTCACCACAATCCTGAGCCCCGGGAGGCCCTAGCACGCCACTCACCACCACTCACCACCAATCCTGAGCCCCCGGGAGCCCTAGCACGCCACTCACCACCAATCCTGAGCCCCCGGGAGCCCTAGCACGCCACTCACCACCATCCACCAATCCTGAGCCCCGGGAGGCCCTAGCACGCCACTCACCACCAATCCTGAGCCCCCGGGAGGCCCTAGCACGCCACTCACCACCACCAAAATCCTGAGCCCCCGGGACCTAGCACGCCACCACCACCACTCACCACCAATCCTGAGCCCCCGGGAGGCCCTAGCACGCCACTCACCACCAATCCTGAGCCCCCGGGAGGCCCTAGCACGCCACTCACCACCAATCCTGAGCCCCCGGGAGGCCCTAGCACGCCACTCACCACCACTCACCACCAATCCTGAGCCCCCGGGAGGCCCTAGCACGCACTCACCACCAATCCTGAGCCCCCGGGAGGCCCTAGCACGCCACTCACCACCACTCACCACCAATCCTGAGCCCCCGGGAGGCCCTAGCACGCCACTCACCACCACTCACCACCATCCTGAGCCCCCGGAGGCCCTAGCACGCCACTCACCACCATCCTGAGCCCCCGGGAGGCCCTAGCACCCACCACCACCACTCACCACCAATCCTGAGCCCCGGGAGGCCCTAGCACGCCACTCACCACCATCACCCCAATCCTGAGCCCCCGGAGGCCCTAGCACGCCACTCACCCACCACCTGAGCCCCCGGAGGCCCTAGCAGGGAGCCCCGGAGGCCCTAGCACGCCACTCACCACCATTCACCACCATCCTGAGCCCCCGGGAGCCCTAGCACGCCACGAGCCCCGGGAGGCCTAGCACGCCACTCACCACCATCATCTCCTGAGCCCCCGGGAGCCCTAGCACGCCACTCACCACTCACCATCCTGAGCCCCCGGGAGCCCTAGCACGCCACTCACCACACCACCACCACCAATCCTGAGCCCCGGGAGGCCCTAGCACGCCACTCACCACCACACCACTCCTGAGCCCCGGACCCTAGCACTCACCACCAATCCTGAGCCCCCGGGAGGCCCTAGCACGCCACTCACCACCACCATCACCAATCCTGAGCCCCCGGAGGCCTAGCACGCCACTCACCACCATTCACCATCCTGAGCCCAGCCCTAGCACGCCTCACCACCAATCACCTGAGCCCCCCTAGAGGCCCTAGCACGCCACTCACCACCATTCACCACAATCCTGAGCCCCCGGGAGGCCCTAGCACGCCACTCACCACCATTCACCCCCAATCCTGAGCCCCCGGGAGGCCCTAGCACGCCACTCACCACCATTCACCACAATCCTGAGCCCCCGGGAGGCCCTAGCACGCCACTCACCACAATCCTGAGCCCCCGGGAGCCCTAGCACGCACTCACCACCCCACCAATCCTGAGCCCCCGGGAGACCCTAGCACGCCACTCACCACCATCCACAATCCTGAGCCCCCGGGAGGCCCTAGCACGCCACTCACCACCAATCCTGAGCCCCCGGGAGGCCCTAGCACGCCACTCACCACCACTCACCATCCTGAGCCCCCGGGAGGCCCTAGCACGCCACTCACCACCATTCACCATCAATCCTGAGCCCCCCCTAGCACGCCACCACCACCAATCCTGAGCCCCCGGGAGGGCCCTAGCACGCCACTCACCACCATCACCCCCCCTCACGCCACTTCCTGAGCCCCGGAGGCCCTAGCACGCCACTCACCACCAATCCTGAGCCCCCGGAGGCCCTAGCACGCCACTCACCACCAATCCTGAGCCCCCGGGAGCCCTAGCACGCCACTCACCACCATTCACCACAATCCTGAGCCCCCGGGAGCCCTAGCACGCCCACTTCACCACCAATCCTGAGCCCCCGGGAGGCCCTAGCACCCACTTCCACCAATCCGAGCCCCCCCTAGCACGCACTCACCACCACCTCCTGAGCCCCCGGGAGGCCCTTGCACGCCACTCACTCCTGAGCCCCCGGGAGGCCCTTGCACGCCACCACCACCAATCCTGAGCCCCCGGAGGCCCTAGGCCCCGGGACCCTAGCACGCCACTCACCACCAATCCTGAGCCCCCGGAGGCCCTAGCACGCCACTACACCACAATCCTGAGCCCCCGGGAGGCCCTAGCACGCCACTCACCACCACTCACCATCCTGAGCCCCCGGGAGGCCCCTAGCACGCCACTCACTCAACAATCCTGAGCCCCCGGAGACCCTAGCACGCCACTCACCACCAATCCTGAGCCCCCGAGGCCCTAGCACGCCACTCACCACTCACACCACCAATCCTGAGCCCCCGGGAGGCCCTAGCACGCCACTCACCACTCCTGAGCCCCCGCCTAGCACGCCACTCACCACCACCACCATCCTGAGCCCCCGGAGGCCCTAGCACGCCACTCACCACCACTCACTCCTGAGCCCCCCCCACGGAGCCCCCGGGAGGCCCTAGCACGCCACTCACCACCACTCACCACCAATCCTGAGCCCCGGGAGGCCCTAGCACGCCACTCACCACCAGCCAGAGCCCCCGGGAGGCCCTTGCACGCCACTCACCCACCATCACTCACCCAATCCTGAGCCCCCCGGGAGGCCCTAGCACGCCACTCACCACCACACAATCCTGAGCCCCCCGGGAGGCCCTAGCACGCCACTCACCCCCAATTTGAGCCCCGGAGGCCCTAGCACGCCACTCACCCAACTGAAATGAAATGAAAATTATATTATACATATTAGATTATACATATTATACATTATTAATATACATCACACACACACACAATCACTCACACACATTCATACACCCCCAAGTCGACTAGGCAATCAAAGTTAAGTTCCTTGCCCAAGGAAACACTGTCACCGGCCGGGGCTCGAACACTCGAACCCGGGCGGCTAGCACGCCCGAAGTCCGATGCTAAAACCACTCGGCCATCACATCTCCACTGGAATTTCGAATCAGGGGGGTTTAAAAATCGCATATTTCCCTACTTTTGACATTCGCTATTATGAGCTTGTGGTTAGCGTAGGCATCGGTAGTCTACAGGCCGTCACACGCACTTTTTCCGCATTAGGAAATCGTGGTCATTTTGGCTCGCGCAGTCACACTAGCGATGAGAACCACGGAAACAGTCCGACCAAAATTCTAAACACAGGAAGATGGCTTCAACCC
>NW_020869159.1:177893-185393 GCF_003789085.1 Penaeus vannamei
AAAAGTCGATTTCATATTTGGGTTCAATAGACTAAATTGAAGTGGAGCAACCTGGTTATATGTTCCTTGCTCCCCTCTCCTTTTGAATTCTTCAAATCCTTTTCAGTCTCTTTGTCGGATCTCTTCTGCTTGCTTGTGGATATACGAACGCTCTTTGGGAGAACTTTTCCACATCCCTTACCCCTATTTATCTTCTCTTCCCTTCGTTTCTCCTCCTATTCTAAGTCTCTCTCTTTTTTCTGTTGAATTCTTTTTCATCCCTTTACTTTTCCTCCATTTCCATAGGCTGTTTTCCTCCTTTCCTTTTCGCTCTTCTATCACGTTTCTCTCTTTTCCCCTCGTCTCTTCTCTACGTTTCCTATCTCTGTACCCCTCTTTTTCCCTTCTTTTGCCTTTCCCTCCTTCCATCTCTTCTCTTCTCACCCTCTCCCTCCCCCTCTTTCTCCTCTTCATTCCCTTCCCCCTCCCCCTCTTTCTCCTCTTCATCCCCTTCCCCCTCCTCTTGTTCCCTCTGCCTTATCCTCTTCTCCATCTCCCTGGCATCTCCCCTACCCCTCTCCCCTTTCTAGCCTTTCAAGGAATCCTATGATTATAGGGAAAAAGAACAGTGTGAGAGTTTACTGACAGGGGGCATGGCCTATAATAATAGACGCTACTTCTCTCATATTATTTTCTCCCTCCCTCCTCTCTCATACTCTCAATCTCTCTCTCTCTCTCTTAATCTGTGTCTCTCTCTCAATCTCTCTCTTCCTCTCCCCCAACACCCTTCCTCTCCCCTCCCTACTCCTCTCCCCTACCTCTTCGGGCCCCCTCTCCTCCAAGAGAGAGAGAAAAAAAGAGAGAAAAAAAGAAAAAAATCTAAACGCCATAAGACAAGGGATGGCCACGCAATTCTCGTTCCATTTCCCGGAAGACAAAAGACCGTGGGAAAAAAATGCGTGGCGTGGGAACGCGAGCTCGAGCGATGAAGAGTGTCACACTTCCATCAACACGAGATGGAAAAGACATTTGGCAGCGATACGGGCCGGGAAGTGACGTTCGACTTCCAAAAGAAAAGAAAAAAAGAAAAGAAAAGAAAAGAAAAATAGATAGAAGGAAAGCACAAAAAGGTAGAAATTATTCTTTTTTCGGAAGCTTGTCTTTTTACTTGAAACGAATTCGGAGATCACTGCTGAAGAAAGGCGAAGGGGTGAGGAGCAGAGTAGAATGAGAGGAAATGAAACCTTAGGCGCAAAGCGAGCAACGAAAACGAGAGCCAGGTCGCGGCCGGAAAGAACAATGCGGCGCACACAACCATCAGAAAACTGAAGAAAATGTCCCGCGTAAATGACGGTGAATGTTTATTACTCTTTAAAACAAATATGTGTGAGCACCATTTCTGTGTCTAGCTTTCTGTCTGACTGTCTGTCTGTTTGATTGTTTGCCTTCCTGCCTGCCTTCCTGTTTATCTGTCTGTCTGATTACTTTCTTGGCTGGATGCAAGTCCCCCCCCCTACACTCTCCCTCCTTCACGCTCCCCCACTCTCTCTGAGAACATTCATTCAGTTTCTATTTGTGAATTCATTCCTTTTCTGTTCGAGGATGTCGTCTGAGGGTCTCTGCTGTCGCACCTCGTCAAAGTTCACCGCTAAATATTGTTAGGAAGCAGATTTAATAATTATTCGGCTACTTGGAGTGGAATATATGGAAAAGCACGAATATGATGGCTCAAGAAGTATAATTATTTGTCCTTTCAAGAATTAACATTTGTTTATTTGTACATCATCTATAAACCAATATGATGATAAACATATACAAACGCATGAAAACACACACACACAGATTTATTTGCACACACGAATGCCGGCGCATATACATACGCACACAAAAATGCATACAAAAATATCTACACACGAACAGACATATTTTGACTATATTCTTTTCTTTGACACAAGTGAAAGCGGAATAAATAAAGGAAAGGTTAAATGATCACAAAAACGCTTTATTTTGGAGGAACATATCCAGGCTTCTGTTCCTCCTCAATCGTCGATTTTCCACAAATAGAATCAAACCAACCACGCCACGCCTATTAGAATCCCAGGAAAGGATCAAGCATGATACTGATTGATATTATTAATATCGCAATCATTTTCCGGTATCATAAAACTAACATTTTTGCCCCGGTATTACGCTCGTGATATCATGTAGAACTTATTCATTTTTACGGTAGAGAAAATGGGAAATCCTTGCCTCACTCCGATTTTATTTTTACTTATTTCATTGTCATTTAGTCATCTCTTTATCTCCTTATTTGTTTTTTCTCTTGCTGAGAATAACCTCGCTATCACACGAAGCTAAAATCCCCTGCTGACCCCCCCCCAGCCACGCTCCCCATCCTGAACTTAAAAGCTGCCATAAAAAATCATTTTCATATTCAAGTTTAGGGTTTCCAGGTTTGAGACACCTCATAAAAGCCGGAAACTTGTAAGTTAGTTACTCGTGCTGGAGTGTCGGAAAATTGTCATAAAAAGTCATAGAAAATTGCATTTCTTTTCTGTAAGAGCCTTATTTCATTCAAGATTTTCGTTTTTGTTCTCTCTTTTTTGTGTGTTTATTTTAAGAATCTCAGGTTGATGAAAGAGGAAGTTGCCGCTTTCTCATTTTTGTTCTCTTTCCGTTTAATCTTTCGTAAATAAGGTAGGTACAAATACAAACAGAAAATAAGGGGATACATTTTTTCTGTTGATAACCTGATATTTTTTGTCCTTTGAAAACACTACAACGACCTTCGCGAAATCAAACATTTTTTTTTATTTGCCTGGTTGAGAGAGAGAGAGAGAGAGAGAGAGAGAGAGAGAGAGAGAGAGAGAGAGAGAGAGAGAGAGAGAGAGGAGAGAGAGAGAGAGAGAGAGAGAGAGAGAGAGAGAGAGAGAGAGAGAGAGAGAGAGAGAGGAGAGAGGAGAGAGAGAGAGAGAGAGAGAGAGAGAGGGGAGAGGGAGAGGGAGAGAGAGAGAGAGAGAGAGAGAGAGAGAGAGAGAGAGAGAGAGAGAGAGAGAGAGAGAGAGAGAGAGAGAGAGAGATACACACATTTATGTGTGACAAAAAAGCCCACAAGGCATAAACTATATTGCAAATGAGACGACAGTTTCTAAATCCTCCTGGATTTTATCTTCAAGTTCGAAATGGAAGGGTTCAATTCAGTGAGATTTGCAGTCTGGTTTTGCAGATAACTGCTTTTGCTTATGTGTGGCCCGGCAAAGGAAGGGATCAGTTCAGTTAGATTTGCGAAGGCTAGCTTCAAGGGAATTAGGGGCATGGCCTGCCCTTTTGCTAGTCTGTCAGCAAGCTCATTCCCTTGCCTATGTGGCTTGGGAAACAGGTTATGATTATTCTACTCTGATCAAGGATCCTCTGTACTATGGTGAGGGCAGTGGTCAGGATGTTGTCGCTGTTGTGCTATAGACAGTCAATGGCTGATCTCGAGAGTGTGTGTGTGTGTGACCACGTGTCTCCCTGAGGGACGCGAGGGAGACGAGGGAGTATAAAAGAGAGAAAGAAGAGGCAACGCGGTGAGCAAAGAGCAGGTGAGGACAGGTGAACGGGCGAAGGGAGGTCATGTCGAAGAGACTTTAAATCAGTTAATACCGGAAGTAGACACGAGTATCGTTGCGTCTATCCCCACCTCCTTGTTAATGATTCCCTTAACCTTGTCTATGCGAAGGGTGACCGGCAAAAGGGAGAAGTTTGGAGGACGTGAGAAGCGAGGAGACTATCGAGGTACAGGGAGGGCTGCTGTGGACCAGGTTGCGACGTAAAGTTTTTACTAGATGAAAGAAAAGTCAGCACTTAAGAGGGTGAAGAGGGCACCGGGAACAGTAGACCTCAGCGTAGGGGAGACTGAGAACGGGCAGGTGAGAAGTCTCTGTAGAAGGGGATTCGTGGTAGAAAGTAAACTGCGCCCTGGATAACGCGACGTCGAGAGCATAATGAGGGTAGCCCAGTTTAGAGAACGAAAGGCGCAGGAAATCGATTTCTTCATCCAGGAACTGGGGTCACAGATGGGGAGGGCGCGGAGGAACAGCGAGGTAGCAACGCCTCTTCCCACATGAAGTGGATGGTACGAGAAGTGTATGTAATACCACTGTGTACAGGATTCCTGTAATAATGAAGAAGAAATAGTCACCTGAACGATAAACTAGGATGTCCAAAAAAGAGAGCTTGTTGTCAACTTCCCATTCTACCTTAAAACGAATGGAAGGGAAATGAAAGTTCAGCCGCGTCAAGAAAACCGAGAACATGGCGGGGTCAAGAGGCCAGAGAACAAAGACGTCGTCGACATTCCTCAGCCGAATCGGACGAAAAGATGTTAGGGAGAAGCTCAGACTCGAAGAATTCCACGAACAGGGTTGTCAGACCTGGAGAAGGAGGGGAGCCCATGGAAGAAACTCGCTTGTGCACTGTGGGTTTTCTACCATAGTATGAACACGGTAGAGTATTTCATTCACACTGTTCTTGTTTGTATGTATATATATATTCATACACACACACACACACACACACACACACACACACACACACACACACACACACACATATATTTATATACATGCACGTTATATATATATAATATATATATATATATATATATATATATATATATATATATATATATATAAAGATTCTGATTTTACTATTGTTATCATATTTCTTCTATATGCGACATAAACTTGAACCAACTTATATTAATATAACAAAATGCAAAGAGATTAGAGAAAGACTTTAAATAAGTTAATGCCGAAAGTAGACACAACTATTTATTGAAACACAGCATATTCCTCTGTTCTTCTCTGCAATACCCGGACAAATCCGCCCAGGAATCCCAAACAACCTAGAATATCCCTCCCCTTACCGATATTATCAGAAAGAATGTCCATTGTTGTCACGGGACCGCCAGATGTTGACTCGGTTGCTGTCTGTCTCCTCTCCCGTCGCCGCGCGTGCGCAGATGGGGTGCGCCCTTAACGGTGCACAAAGATTTTTGTATTAATTTTTTTTTCTGTTGTCTTACAACACACAACACACACACACACACACACAACACACAACACACACAACACATATATATATTATATATATATATATATATATATATATATACATGCATATATATATATATATATACATATATATATATCATCCTCATCAAAGGGGCCGACGACGACGGGGGCGCATAGCCGCATCCACCCTTCGCTTTCAGCTACGGGGTCCCTCATGGCAGGCCCTCGGCCCATCTCTAGTTCTTAATAATAGGTCTGGTTGAGCTGCCTAAGCCACGACTTCCTAGGTCTTCCCATAGGCCTCCTCCATGCAGGATTGTCTCATAAAAACACAACCTGATGGGCAGGTTCATCCACAGGGAAATGAGATAGGTGCCTGTATAGCCTGAGTTGGCGATCCTGGATTTTGCAGGTTACAGGTCCCATACCAGTCTCACGGTGGAGTCGTCGGTTGGACACATGGTCCTGCCAACTGTACCCCATGATCCGGTGTAGGGACTTGTTACAAAAGGCATCAAGATGTGACTCCAACGCACTGGATGGCGTACAGGTTTCGCTTTCATAAAGCACAACTGGCAGCCAAGGTATGTAAAGCTCTCCATGACTTCAACGTCCTTGCCGCAAGTACATATTGACTGAACAGGTTCTCTTAGCATGCCCCCAAAATCCTGGATCTTGGTCTTATTCCAGGAGACCTGCAAGCCCAGGGGCTTCGCCTCATCAGAGACTTAGATAGAATTGCAACATCGTCAGCAATGTCAAGGTCTGTGACCTTGATATTGCCCAGTGTTGCTCCATACTGACTTTAGGAAGTAGCTCTGCCCATTATCCAGTCCATGCAAGTGTAGAAAAGTGTTGGTGCAAGGACACAGCCTTGCCTCACTCCTGAATTAACAGGGAAGAAGATAGACAGGCCTCCAACAAACTTTGCAGCACTTTCAGTACCAGTATATATTAATATATGCTATTAATCCAATAATCCGTGTTGGAATTCCTCTGTCTCAAGATCTCCCACAACGATTCTCGATGCACCGAATCAAACGCTTTGTTGAGGTAGATGTAGGCTGCAAGCAGCCCACAACCAAACTCACGATGACTCGAAGTGCTAGGATACGGTCTATTCTGAACTTGCCAGGAGTGAATGAGTGAATCCAAATTGCTCCGGTCTTTGGTGCCTTAGCAGGTGGTTGCGGATCCGTTTCAGAAGAATATGGGCGAAAACCTCGCCTGGTATACTGAGCAATGTGATGCAACGGTAGCTGCTACAGTCCCAGCGATCCCCTTTCCCCTTCCAGAGAGGGATGACAACGCCCCTAAACAGGTCAGGGGGGATGGAACCGGACTGCCAGGTCATTTACTAAGAAATGTCCTTCTACCTCCTTGGCAAGATTCCTGATGAACTATTCATTATCCCTAGTCAGTAGAGTCCTACCCCTGCGTACCAAGGGGTGTCGCAAATCGCGTTTGCCGTTCAGACGAACCGTGCGACACGCAACTGTGGCCTCTAATGTCTCCAGCGAGATGAAATTCTGCCTAGTCCTCGGACATTCACCAATGGACTCCTGGGCTGCATCGAGTGTTTCACGCTTAAAGGAATCCCATAGGGCTCCAGGGTCTGTCAGGTTTTCAAGCACTGTTAACCAATCAGAGATTGCTGCAGCGAACCTACGCGCACACATCTCGTTCCCCAGCTGGTCCAGGTTAAGCACCCTAAAGTGGCCATTGTTGGTTAACAAGAATATCGTCCGTGCTGGTATATAGCTATACATAAGTCGTAGGCTACAGGACCTCATGGAAATTTCGAAAAGCTTGTGCAAAATGATGTGGCAAAGAAATCGAATCCAACACACCCATAGCGTCCTGCAACCTCTAAAATTAAAATTTATGAACAAAGTCACGACCCATCTGAACAACTATATGAATTTCTATGCACAAAAAGGTATAAAAATCCCACTATATAAGATTCTTTAGGTATCGACAGTAATTCTTGTTGACTACAACAAATATGGAGGAGGAAGCTATAAACAAAATATAATATGCATCACAATATAAGTAATTTAATCTTTTTATGTGGTTTGCCTCCCAAACATGTTTGATTTCGTGCAGCAGGCAATTCAGAAAGGTGAAATGTCACATAAAGACACAGACTGACCGGAACACAGTTACACGCTGACGAGAAAGTATGCCTGGAGCCGTTGCTATATTTGTCTCTACTGACTCTATACCGCCAACCATCCTGCAGGAAAAGGATACTCTCACTTAAATTCCAGACTTGTTAGGTGTCTTCCGAGCTACATATACAAATCCTGAATCTAAATGACGAGAAAATATATAGGGTATGCATGTTTTATTTTCTGGAGATAAGACAATTGACTTTTTTTTTATTTATTTCCTTCGCTTTGTAAATTTGTGACTTGATAAGTAACTGTGTGGGTTTTCAACATCGAAATCATCGATATACAAT
>NW_020869159.1:190393-192893 GCF_003789085.1 Penaeus vannamei
TTTTTCCCTTCTTAACAAGCCGAGTTCTGCACACATGAGAATGGTGCAATTCCCGATCCCCTGTGAGACGAGCCACACGAAAAGTATCTGTGGCTTCCAGTGTGTCCTGCGAGATGAATTTCTGTATTGGTCTCGGGCGTACACCAATCGTCTCTTGAGCTGCATTAAGCGTTTCACGCTTAAAGGTATCCCGCAGAAGAACAGGGTCTGTCAGACTGTCGAGCATTGCGAAACGACCAGAGATTGCCTCAGCCTGTCCAAATGAAACGCCGTAGGGTGGTCATTGGGCCGCTGTGGAGTTTTGAAGTGGACCCGGAGGGTAGCCACAACCAATATAAGATCAGTACCACAGAACTCAGCACTCGTATGCACCCTGCAGTTCTGGAGGATCCTCCAACGAGTGCTAACGTGTATGTGGTCGATCTCCTTGGCTGCGTTACCCGCATCGCTGTACCATGTCCAACGATGTGGGTCTGGGCGCTGGTACCAGGAGTCAGAAATCCTCAATTTCTGGGACTTAAGGCCGTGTCACACTAGAACTTTTTCCGTCAATTTTTTGACAATTTTATCTAACATAAATACAAACATTCTCGAATATAACTTGATTTGAGTAAGCTTGGCTGAAAAAGTTAACGTTAAGGTTTTCAGACGGAAACGATCATTATCGTCTGACTGGAAAATCGACAATTCGCTCAAAAATAGACAAAATTTCAGAAAATTGTAAAAAAATTGACGGAAAAAGTGCTAGTGTGACAGCACCTTTAACAAAGTCCCGGAAAAAGAGGCTATTCTCACTACCGGCATCAGCTCCTAAGCCATGGAGACCGACAGACATCTCATAGCCAGCTCGATCACAGCCAGATACCGTTATGCGCCCCCGTCGGCGGTAGCTCCTTGATGATGATGATTTTACGTACATTTGGCGTAGTGGTCTGTTGTTTGCGAGTAGACTGGGGCTTGTTGGCGTTGTTGGGTCCCCGGGACACTGGTTAATGCAGTGATGGGGGGGAGCTAAGAGCTAGATATGTGAAAGGTAGAGAGGAGAGAGCGAGAAAAGAGAGAGAGAGAGAGAGAGAGAGAGAGAGAGAGAGAGAGAGAGAGAGAGAGAGAGAGAGAGAGAGAGAGAGAGAGAGAGAGAGACGAGAGTCGAAAAGAGAGGAGAGCGAGAGAGAGTAGAGAGCGAGAGAGGTGAGAGAGCGAGAGAGGAGAGCGAGAGAGCGATAGAGCGAGAGAGAGAGAGAGAGAGCGAGAGAGAGAGCGAGAGAGAGAGAGAGAGCGAGAGAGCGAGAGAGCGAGAGAGAGAGATCGAGAGATCGAGAGAGAGAACGAGACAAAGAGAGAGCGAGAGAGAGAGAGAGAGAGCGAGAGAGAGAAAGAGATAAATAAATAGATAGATAGGTAGAGAGATGGGGAAGCTAGAGCTAGATAGAGTGAAAAGTAGAGAGAGAGAGAGAGAGAGAGAGAGAGAGAGAGAGAGAGGAGAGAGAGAGAGAGAGAGAGAGAGAGAGAGAGAGAGAGAGAGAGAGAAATAGAGAAGAGATAGATAGATAGAGAGAGATAGATAGATAGATAGAGAGAGAGAGAAGAGAGAGAGAGAGAGAGAGAGAGAGAGAGAGAGAGAAGAGAGAGAGGAAACAAGAAATTGACGCCCCTCACTCACAAATTACACATCCAAACAAAGCAACCGCCCCCCCTCACACACGCACTTAAGTAAATATACTTTTGTTGATCTTTTGTTAGATTCACGAACATCAAAGGCTCCGTTTTTCCGGCGCTCGAGAGAGAAAGACAAATATAGTTACCATTGTTCCGTTCTGGTATATAGGTTGTGCCTATCTGCCTGTGTATCTTTTCACCTGGATCTATGTATCCTTAGGTGTGTGGGTATGCAAAGAATAACTAAAACGACGATAATTATGATGAGGGTAATGAAAATGATAGTAACGATAATGATCATTATGATACTAATGATAATAATGATAATAATAATGATAATGATAAATAATGATAAAATGATAATGATAAAGATTTCAATAATGATAATAGTAATGGTGGTTATAATGATGATGATGATTATATTGTTAATAATAATGATAATGATTATGATGATAATACTAATGATTAAGATCATCAGGATAATAATAATAATGATAATTAAGAAAATATTTATGATTATAACAATAATATCAACAATGATAACAAAAAATAACAATAATTTTAACAACAATATTGACAATAATGATAATAATAATGACAATGATAATGATGATAATACTAATGATAAAAACAATAATGATATTGATGCTGATGATAATAAAATAGAAGCACGGACGTCACACTGGTGACGTCCGTAAACATAACCTCATTGACAGATGTAATAAAGTTATTGATAATGATAGTTACCTCTGTATATAGGGTTGACCGTTGCAAAAAATTCCTGAATCCACTTCGTGATCCCGATCACTACCAAAAGTTAGGCTGAGACACAAATCTATTCTTT
>NW_020869159.1:207893-220410 GCF_003789085.1 Penaeus vannamei
TATAAACTCTTCATAGGTTCGGTTAGGTTTCTAGATTGCAGATACCTGTAACCTGGTAAATTAACAGAATGAAGTTATATCCATGTCAGAGTAACTTTTCACCTCCTTTGCTTCTTTAAAATTAACCTTTTGTCTTTGCACAGGGGAAGCACAAAATCAACGTCTTGAAGGAGAACCAGAAGGTCATTCATCCCAACAGCAGGAAGGCCAAGAAGTTAAGTAAGATGGTCAGCAGGTAAGAATGATTTTTCTTCTTTATCTTTTACTTATTCTCCTTTTTTTTTTTTTTTTTTTGTCTCACTTGCAAGTTGTTACCCCATCCATCCATGGTACCTCTGAGTAAAAACACCCTAATTTCTGGGTGGTAGTTATAGCAGCAAGTAACCACTGCTTGGGACCCGTTTGTGAAGCACATGCGGGGTGAGAACACAAGTGTATCACATTTAAGATCCCAGCTACTGTCCATTAGCTTGATGCCCTTCATTGTTGGATTAGGGTACCATTATGCTGTTCTCTATTACACACAAAAGCCTCTCCTAACACACTAATTGGATCTGCACATGATGGTAAGAATTAACAGAAATTATTCTGTTCTCGGGTAGACAGACTACCCACTTTATTTAAAAATGCCCCAACAATAAATATCCTAAGCAATATTACAAGTATGAAATGGGGAGTATAAAATCAATAAATGAATGCAGAATGTATTGAGAACATAAAATAACAAAGTATATGGTAACCTTATGTAGCAGTTCAAGCAAAATAAATACTGTAAATATGAAGGTAACAAAAAACTATCACAGTTACATTTAGTTTAAAGAAAGGTAGGAAAGGTTGATAGATTCACCAGAAGGCTTCCTGGCTTGCACCTGGCTTTTCAGAACTTCCATCCTATGCTGGTCAAGAGCACACAATCACATCTTGTCAAGAACTTGTATTTCTTATTTAGCATTAAGTATGGGCAAATTGACTCCACTGTATGACAGCTGCTGATGATGTTACTAATCAAAATTGGCTTAATGCCAAGTGCCCAGCCCACATAACTTGAAAACACTGATGAATTTTAGTGTGTTAGCATAGGGTTTTAACTTTTTTCAAGTATGCATGCTAGTAGTATTTTACAACAGCAGAACAGAAGATATATCATTCTTATTGTTGAAATATCTTTGTTGTGGAAGTATTTTTGTTGTGATCGTTTGCTGCTCATTCAAGATATTTTATTTGATGCTTGTAAGGATGTACTCTGGAAACATTAGATATTCACAGGATTTCATGTTTGATGTTAGTATAGCCAAAAGACAACATAAACCAATATCATTTGATATTTTCCTCCCATTCTTTCTCATTTATTTTCTTATTGTTCTACGCATCTACAGAGAAATCAAAATGAAGAAGAGAAGAGGTGAAAATAACTTGAAGCTGCAAGTTCTGGGCGACAAACTGCTGTGGTTCAAGAAAGAAATGGATCCAAGTATAGAGGTGGTCACTCCTAAGGATGTTTTGAATTTGATACAAAAGTAAGTGCAGTATCTTGTAATGCGGGAATGTTATAGAAGTGAAAGTATTATATATGTATATTTCTTTTTTTCTTCTTTTCTATTCATTTTTAATGCTTCTCTGAAAAATAGTACTCATGATTTCCTACTTTTTTCTTTACTTTTTTATTCATTTCTCTTTTTTTCTTCTTCTTTTTTTCTTTTTTTTTTCTCTTACACTTGCAAACCAACTTTTTTATTTGTTTCTAGGATTTACTCCAAGAAAACCTGCTAAATATTATGGTTGTAGAATGTTATGGTTTCAGAAATTTGTTCAACATGTAATACTTTATCGTCTGACTTTCCCTTAATTATACATTTAGCATACAATGAAGGAAAATCCTACACATTACACAAGTTTAGTGGAAAGTTTTCAGTCAGTTTACATTCCCTCTTCGGGTCAGAAAATGAAATAAAGGTCAATTTCAAATCAACATGTTTGAATTAATATAGGGTTTTGCCAGCAATGGCACTGCTCAGTGATAGTGCTGGCTTTGCAATATCAAGGTCCTTGGTTGATGCCCAGTTGGACCTGCCCTCTCAGTCGACTCATTTGTGATACTGGCTATGTGCAGCACAGTTGAAGTCGAGTGGAAATGGACTGATCACCTTATTATCATGCAACTTACTGCCTTTTTTCTTTTTCCATTATGTTTCTTTGGCAATAGTCATATTTCATATCTGCCTGGGTCACTCTTTAATTAATAACTAAGAGGCTGATTGGTCAATATCTGTTTGTTACACTATTTCTGTATCCACATATTGTGTTGAATGTTTATAATCAGACTAGCTCATATATTTATTTCAGAAGCCTAAAGATTTAAACAATTTTAAAGTCTGACCATTTAAAATTTTATACGTTTTTACCTTCCTTATGCTTATGGATGTTTATAGAGCTTTTCAAAGTATATATATAATATATGTGCAGTTTATAGTCTGCTGCCTATTGAGGTTTGCATTATCTGTGTCTTTTCAGTTTCCATTTGCCTCCCCCCCCCCCCCTGCAAAAACAAAAACAAAAAGGCATTCTTTATTTATTTATTTATTTTATCCCCCCCCCCCCTAATCCTTTCAAAAATGTCAATCTGTGTGCATAGGTTTGCTTCATACGGTCTGCCTAGCACATGATTACACTTGCAAATCCATAATTCCAGATACATTGACCGCAACATGGAAGAACTGGAACAGATCAACTTAAAGCAGAGTATCGGGAAAAGAAGCAAAAACCAGCATGCCAGCCGCGAGTCCACGATAAAGATTGTGCATGAGCAAGAGACAGCGCTGTTCACGGACAATGGCTTTGGTAAGAATTTTAGTCCTGGAAATATACTGAGAGAGGCCCTTATTCATATATATTATCTTTGTAACATGTGTTATATGAAAGTATAAGAAGTTGGGGAGGGAGGAAGAGAACCAGATAGGCAAGATAGCTATACAAGGACACACAAAATTAGCTAGACACATACATGCTGCACACATGCACCCACCCATCCCACTCCCACACCCACACCCACACCACCCACACCCACCCCACACCCCCACACACCCACACACCCACACCTTCTCCCCCCACAACACACGAGAGAAAAAGAGAGTGCTAATGAGACAGACAGACAGACAGGTAGGGAAAGCAGGCAGGCGAGAGGTGGTGTAAAATTAAGGACAACTTAATTACGAACTCAATCCTTGTGCTCATCTGTCCCTCTCCACCCACCAGAAACAGTTGACTTCTTCTGCCCAAAGAACTTGCAAACTTTCAAGTCCTGGTCAGGAGAGCTGCGGTTCCTATCAAACCTCAAGCTGCGAAAGTACAAGAGAAAAGACCTCGAAGATAATTTAACGAGCAGACTTGAGCCGGAGTCTTCCTCTGCTGCACCAACAGAAGAGACCATGGACGAAGACACAGAAGGGTTAGATGAGGATAGCGATGACGATGGTGATACTGACAATAAGGATGGGGAGAAAGACGATGATATGGAAGGTTAAAACTGTAATACTGAAGGGTCAGTATAAATAAACTGAAAAGAGATGTGTGTTTTCTTTTTCAAATATTTTTGTGCATTTTTTATTTTGAGTTCCAGAGTGAGAGAAATGTACTGGCAGTTGATGGCTATAGATGTCCTTATTTTGACAATGTAATTTATTAGTGTGGAGGGTTGCTTTGGAATCTTAACTACATTTTTTTTCACCTCTGAATAAATTTAACTATTATTAAGCATATATGAAAATCATCAACTGCACATATAAAAGTGTTCTTATAATATGTGTGGGGATAGTTTTTGTAATCGGCACTTACAGGTCATGGAGAACATAATTTTTCACAAGCGTCTTGTCTTTACTTACTCTTACGTAAATTAACTAAAGAGAAAGATTTTCCATTGAAGAAAGCAATGTAACAAAGACAAAAATTACTTTTAATATAGGTAAATCATACAAAACCATTCAAGAACTTACATTTATTTACAAAATATATACTTTCATAATGTTACACAATTTCCTCATGTCTACTGACTACATTTTACAGTAGAAATACTTAAAAGTTCACTCCAACACCAAACCCATACAAATCCTGCATTTACAATACATTACAAGGCACTTGGTTCTCCTTAGCTGAAAAGGGTTAAATATAAGCAGTTATCAGGTTTCTCTCTCACACACTCTTTCTCTCTCTTGCTCTCTGAAGAATGATTGATAATGATATAGATAGATAGATGCATGGAGATAGGAGATAGGTTGCCGAAGACAAGATAATCTATTAATGAAGTGCAAGTCTCAGCAGATATCTAATTGGTCCCATGTGAAGTTACATGAATTATAACTTATTAAAGGAACCCCATCTATAATTCCTTTAACAAATATCTAGCAGTTTCTTCTACATAAAAAAAAAAACATGATATATGAAAACCAAATTATAATTTTAGTATCTAACAAAATTCCACAAAAGTATATCTTGATACCACTACCCAAAGATTATATTTTTTTTTTTTTTCAAATACTAATAATTTTCTTTATGTCCACAGTTTCTACACATTGTATACATGACAAGACTTGCACATTTTGTATCAAGGAAAGAAAAAAAAAAAAAATCCAAACCACAAAAAATGCTGTACTAGACAACCATTTCCCGTTAATAATTACAACCCACAAACACTTCCCTATTTGATAAGGATTCAAATAAATAAAACGGTAAAGGGTATAAGGCTTAGGATATATTGGCTGGAGACAAAATGGTAATGAAGTGGAAGACATTAGCAAATACCAACAAATTTATATTTCAACAAATAACTTTAACCTCCATGGATGAAATATAAAAGATAACCTAAGGAGAACTCTCTAATTATTAAATAAGTCCACTAAAGACTCAGTATCTGACAACCAAGGAAATACTATTCCTTATCAGTCTTGAAAAAGCATTTGAAGTTGTTGTGAGAGATTGTTCCTGAGCATAAATATACATAATGCTAGAATCTGAAGACTGTCTTCTTTGTGGGTGAAATAACTTCCTCTTCTTTGCACTGTGAGCAGGTTAGTAGGTAAGAAGCTAAATTTAGGCCGTACAAGTATTCTATAATTAGCTTCTGCAATTTTATAATCATATTGTTATTCTATGTGTAGCTTTTCTCATACCTTGAGGGATTTTCTGTTTTAAAGGTTATGTAAACTTGACGCATAATTGAAGTGAGTGCATATGTTCTCTTTATATAGGTCCGCCTGTCCATGTATCTCTTATGATATTAAAACTGTTTGACAACCACAGCTAAAAATCCTTTCTGCTTCTCATAAACTGAATGAATGCACACTAGATCATTTAAATTCCTTATAATCTTCAGAACTTGATTTTGAAGAATTCACTTAGGTGTTAGCAGACTTCTGTATACTCTAGCATCCAACACAATTACACAACCTTATGTAGGATTATTATGCATTATAATCAACACCCAGCAACATACAACTTATTTTATCAATACAGATATATAATCAATAACTCGTTCTCTTTGACTGTATATGTACATATGAAAAAAAAAACTTATTTCTCATTTTATAAAGCCATTTTTCACAAAACCTCTAATAGATTTCATGCAATATGAAAAATATTAAGACTTCATAAAATTGTATTTTCAAAACATTCAGTATGATTTTTCTTATTTACAGCCACCTTTACTGGATTACAGTAAATATTAAGTAATTTTTTAAACAAAAAAGGCAGCAAATTTTAAAACATTATTGTTCTTGTTTCTTCTTTCATAAATTCAATAAAAGAAAACTACATACAAAACTTCAAACTTCGCACCGATCTTCCTTTTGCACATTAACAAGCTTATCCAGCTTGAGCTATGGTTCCTGGAAGCTCATATTTACCACAAAAAAGTAGAAATTCCAACCCTTCTTTACTCAGTATATTTTCAAAAATATTTCAACTTTTTTAATTTGCTTAAATAAAATGAAATAAAATCATAATAAAACAAAACTATTTCCACTACTATCAAAAGACCCTGTAGTCTACCCCAAGACAACCATGACATACAATAATACTGCACTGCTCTGTAATGTCATTTGCAAGATTGCACATTTTTTTCACCAATATAGTTACAATAAGATTTAAACATTTAATATGTACAAGCTATCCCATTATTGGCACCTTCAGCCAGACATCACAGGTATCATAACAGCCTTAAAAGACTAATGGTTTTATAAGGAAAAAAGGATGTCCATGTTATTTGTCACAAGAACCCCATAAACTGTTGTGATCTGTGTCTTGTAATATGAAAAAGAAAATGTGGTTTCCCAATAATTTTGTGTGATGTATAAGTATCTTAACTTCTTTCTTAAACTATGTTCTGTTGGTTATACATTATGTGTATGTGTGTGTGTGTGTGTGTGTGTGTGTGTGTGTGGTTGTGTGTGGTGTGTGTGGTGTGTGTGTGTGTGTGGTGTGGTGTGTGGTGTGTGTTGTGTGTGTGTGTGGTGTGTGTTGTGTGTGTGTGTGGTGTGTGTGTTGTGTGTGTGTGTGTGTGTGTGTGTGTGTGTGTGTGTGTGTGTGTGTGTGTGTGTGTGTGTGGTGTGTGTGTGAGAGAGAGAGAGAGAGAGAGAAGGAGAGAGAGAGAGAGAGAGAGAATAAACAGAAAAACAATAGAGAAAAAGAAAGTGAAATCGTGGCCATGTACAAAGATATATATGCCACATACAAAACAAGATAAATCCACCAAATAAGCCACACGATACACTCAAAATTAATATTCAGGGAGGCCTAAATCTTAACAGAAAAGCATTTCAGTTTTTCTCTATTCTTGTGAAGGCTGAGAAGCAAACCCACAGCTTCTACAGGATCTAAAATTCCAACTTTAAATATAATATTTTCCGACTACCTCCTCCCCCTCCAAAAAAATTACAAACACTAAAGATAGTTTCAAGTGAATTTTCTCCTAATGTATTTTTCAACTGGCAGTCTTAATGGTGATAATCCTCAATAAGTAACAAGAAAACAATGAAGGCAAGAGTAATGCTAAAATAATTCAAAAATAATTCGAAAAAAATATATTTGGATACATTCAGAGCACCTTCTCTTCACCGGAAAAGAATAAATAAGAAAACAGGACATTTATGACAATCTTGAGACTTATCTTAATATTTTCTGCCAAAAAAAAAAGAGTGATGCTTATCATAATACCAACAACATACTGATGAATAATAAATAAAAAATAATAATAGTAATAATACCATTCACAAAACAGGCTCTCTTAAATACCTCTGCAAAAACACAATGCTCTTCTATAACAATTAATATCAATAATAATAAAAAAAAAAGAAAAAAATTTAAAAATAATAATAAAATAATGGAATTAATTGGAAATGATGTACAGTACTTTTAGAAAAAACATTATCATAACAATATCTTAAAATCTATAAATATAGTAACAACAGCACTATAAAACAGTCCTGCATTAACCTATTGGTGCTGAGTACATGAACTGTCCACTGTAGTCTTGTTTTGCCTATTTTGTGTATATATAAGTGGTTTCATGAGCACTTAGCTTGCAAGGAGTCAATCACTACGCCTGCCTGGTTGGTCTGGTTTACCCCATTTCTTGGATATTCAATTTTCTAATTTCTAATAATTATTGTTCTTTACATTACTATTATCATTATCATCATTGATATTATCATTATCTAACCCCTTAGTGATGGGCATGCCTATAGCCATCATGACGTATGACATGTATACATGTCCTAACTCACTCTAGCAATGGAGCAGATGGGCCAGCTGTACAGCACACGTCTGGCCAGAAAGGCTATACTGTTGCATAATTATTACGCCACAGAAAATTCTGGCCCCATCATAAGAGGGTTAACATTTCTAACAATACCTGTAGTTATAGGAATATACACTTTTCAAAAAAAGGAATACAGTTAATAAGTAAGATCAGATATGCCTAGTAATTGACTCCTACATGACTAAACACATGGAGGCATCTACACATGAAAAAAAAATACTAATAAAAAAATAAAATCAAAGTGGACAGGGTATGTGTACATGTTACCTTGGCATCAACAGGTCAACATTCACCATTATTGATGTTCTGGAATCAAATAAAATTCCTAATATCAAAACTAGAAATCACCGAGTCAATTCTTATCTTGTAACCTTGAAAGCTACAGAAAAATATCACATACAACATGGTCTTCATAATCTCTCATAATTTCTTCATACTCACACAAGCAGCCATCATATTCAATTCATCTGGCCAGCAATTTGCACTTTGGCATCAATATTCAATTGTATTCTCTGATGCAACAGTCAATTAAGGGGACATATTATTTGTTAAATTTAAATATTTTGAAAGTCTGTTCAGGAAAAGATTTATAGTACATAATAAAAGTGGAGAGAGACATAACAATAACAACAGTAATAAATAAATGCACTTCTAATAATGCAAAATTTTAGAAAAAAAAATGTTGCAATGAACATCCATAAAGTATCTTTTCCCCAAACATACAATTTGTTTGAATCAACCTCTTGAACACCAAAGTGGAATAATATTTGCTGAAATTATTGGCTTGTTCCATCTGTAGGCCATACAACACACAACAAAGTACATATTAAGGTTTCCCTTTGTTTCATGGATGAAATAATGATAAACCTGTTTGTTCCTCAAAATGTAAACACTGGAGATAAATCAAATAAATGAAGAGTAAGAAAAGGAAGAACCAGAAAAGATCGTTTCTAAAATAGTTTGATGAGGAGCTTACTCTGCTAAGCTCTTCAGTGCTCCTGAGTTCTTCGAAGTCCTCTCTTCCTCCTTCTCCGTCTATCACGAAAGCCTTAGCTACTGTGATTTGAATACCAGAAGAAAAGCAAAGGAATCCCAATCAGGAGGATGGCTGCTGCCACCATCATCTTCCACCAGCTGATACCCCAATCAGCTCCCTCACACTTGTCTGGCTGCTCCAAGGGGCGAAACCGCAGGTCCGTGAGGTAGCGCAGCTTCATCTAGAGACTCCTTTACGTGCTGGTCTTTTCACGGATCTGGGCCAAGTCTCGCTTCATATTGTCAGGAACCTCTTGGCATCCTTCTTGGTGCGTGTATCTTTCAATATGCGGTTAATGCTGATGTAGCCTACATGCATCTCAGAGTCACTCTCATACTCACTGCAGCTGCTGACACCCTTGTGCCAATACTGCAGCTCGAGTACTAGCACTCTCCTGCCTCTGCTTGCTCTCTTCATCAAGCATTTCCGCCAAAACCGAGTTGGGTTTCACCGGAATCTTCAGAGTTTAAGGCAAAGAATTCATTCTCTTGGAAGATCTTGTTTATTCTCTTCAATTCTGACATCTGAAAAAAGAGAAGTAATTAATAAAATCCCAAACTTGAATACTTTTGGTTTTATACATTGGGAACTACAAATCATCAATCAAAAAGAAAAAAGTCTATCAATCTTTATCACACTCTGCAGATGAGATTTCTAGATATAAAAATAATCACAGACAATGTATAGGTAACCATCTGTGGTTGCAGAAAGACCTTGTATATGTATATTAGTCCATTCTTTTCATTAAAAGGTAAAAATTTGTTGACATCAATACCAACTTTTTTTAACTTTTTTTTTTTTTTTTTTAGAAAATATGAGATAGCTTTGAACTTTATTTAAAAAGTTCAATGGATTTACTAAGTCTAAAATACTGCTATAAAAGAAATAATCATCAGGTGTATGCACTTTTAGTCCCTGACACAGAAAACATACACATAACATCAATTTAATGTTAAAATAACTGAATCTGATTCAAAAAGGCACATTTTACATGGAAGAGATAAAGTTAAATTTTCCTAAACTTTTAATGCAGTGTATATATCAGTATTATTTTAGGCAATATATTCAGAATAAATAAACAAAATACATTTTCATATATATATCATCCTCTTATCATCTTATTATCCTTGTGCATCAGACACCTCAATCATTTTTATTACTATTATTATTATCATTATCATTATCATCATCATCATTATCATCATTATTACCATCATCATTATCATTATCATTATCATCATCACATCATTATTATTATCATAATCATTATCATTATCATTATTATTATTATCATTATTATTACTGTTATTTTTATTATTACTATTATTATTATCATTTATTATTATTATTATCATTTATTATTATCATTATCATTATCATTATTTATTACTATTATTATCATCATCATTCATAATCATCATCATCATCACTATCAATGCTATTACTATTAGCATGGTAAATTATCATAAGGTTCTTTACTTTACTAATAGCAATATAAGAAGATAGTACCCGGCTCACTGGTTATGATTAACTACTTGTGGAGCTATCTATGTTTAAAGACGATTAATAAGATTAACTCACATGGGAATGGCATGTACTTACATACTATCCCTAGTGGGTTCAGGTTAATAGGATACAAAAGTAAGAGAATACTGGATTCCCATCGCTACAGCTAAAACAAATTTTTGTCACACAAAATTGGAAGCCATCGCACAGAAACACATTTCTGTCCTCCTAACTAACTTCCATGTAAAAGAACAAGAAGGAAAGAAAAAATAAACAGACATTTCTTACCGGAATTCTGTACTTCAGAGATATGCTCCTGAGCGTCTCTCCACTTTGTATGGGTCTGTCAATCAGCTGCTCATGTTCAGAAACGAACCTAACTGGGCTGCTGCCGGATGAGTCTTTCTTCTCCTGACCGTCAGACTTCCTTACAATCTTCTTCAGCTCAACGGCATGTGATGTGAATATCTCCTCCTCGTCCTCTTCGCATGAAATGTACCCGTTGCCGGCTCCATTCTCAGCGCTGGAAAGACGTCTGTACTTGTAATTCCTGGGGAGAAGGAAAAGGAGAGAAAGCAGTCAGTTTGTGAACTCCATAGAAACTGGTATGCTGAACTTGGTTTGATTCTGCAATGTGGGAGGGGGGTGTTACAAACTAACAAGGATATGTTATTGAGCTTCTGCAGAGTACATGATGTTAGGTATGGGGCTGGGGGGTTGCAGGTACATTAATTAGTTGTCATATTCAAAATGTTCTGTTTTATCCTTCATGCTAAATCCCTTTTACACCCTTTTAAGAGTAACAAAGATTCCACTATTCCATACAGAATCATTTTTTCTTTATGTTAATACTTGGCTACCTCCTTATTAAGTCATCAAAAATTCAGTTGTTTCATAAAACCTAGTATTGTACCTTTGAATACTGAGTGATTTACTCTTCTTTAGTCAATACCTCATTAATATGGCACTGAAGTAGGAGTGATATTTTTGAAGTACCAATCACAACAGTACTAACAGTGGTACCATTTCTTCAAGGTAATCATCATTAGCTACTATCGTTCTGTCAGATAGTATATCTTGTAAAATAAATTCAGTAACTGAAATACGTCTACATGGTATAAAATATGAGACATAGTGTAATATTCCATACATATTACTATACACTGACTGTTTTTGATACCGTGAGCATTCAGTACCAAGGGACACTCACATGGTGTGCAATGGCACCCTATATGTATCTGAGCAGAGAAAAAAATTACCAAGAGAAATTAACTATTTGACAACTTAACCCATCTCTGCCTGCACACATTGAAGGTCCTGATTTGGACCTCCTTTTTTAATGAGTCTACACAGGATGCTCCCTTTCCAACATTTCCAGTGATGTCAAGCCTATGCTCTGCTTAGGGCTTGTGAAATTGCAAAGTAATGATAGGGTATTTCCCTCTATCTGCTGTCCTTGAATTGCTGCAGTGTGTGTGGACTAACATCAGTTTCCCAAGTCTGACGCCCTTATTAGCAACATTCTATCACTCTTACTACATTATCACATGATTTATGTGGTTTTGACATCAAATGAGGTGTTGAGTCAGGCAAACTCTTAAAAAATAGAAATTCAAACTTTAATTGACACGTCAATCAACCACACCTTAATGTGATTGATTGACATGTCTCACTACTCATGGATATTGTGAAGATGAATAAAGCTGCCAAACAGTCTATTTTCTCTGTCACTTTTTTCAGTTCAAATACAAACAGGGTACCATTTCCTACCAGGCAAGTGCGGCAGACACAGTCAGATGAAAATTGTTTAGATCAAGGAATAGTGGCACTCATAAAAACTCAACTACTATTCATACATACAATTAAATTAGTCTAATTACAGTCATAAACACAGATAAATGACTTACATATTCATTTAAGTTATTTATTTTCAGAGAGGGAGGCCCCATGAATAATGTTAACCCTCATTCCATAATTACAGTTTTCAGTTATTAGTTAAACTCAATTTTCCAGCCATGTTAGAAACAAGAAACAGTCTGAAATCAATATCCCTCAACTTCTTTACAGAAAGTATATATTACTACACTATCTTCTTTAAAAAATCAAATCAAAGCAATTCTTCAATTCTTATTTCTTAATTCTTTAATTCTCATTATTCCATTTTATGT
>NW_020869159.1:233010-235510 GCF_003789085.1 Penaeus vannamei
CGTTCGATTTTGTGCACTGCAGTCTTTAAAGAGAATTCAAACGCAATTCCTTAATAATTTTGTGATGAATAAGTGGCAGTTTATCCCTATTAAGGTTATTTGGGCCTCGTCTACATAAAAAATCATGCATACGAGGAAAACGAAAGATAAACAGGGAATTAATACGACAAAGGGATTGAAAAAAAGATTGAGAAAGATTGAGATTGAGAAAGTGAAATCGAACGGTTTGTTTACAAAACTGACGTACTGACGCGTTTTCCTCAAAAAAGTTAATCAGTCTTGAATGTGACTGATTTTCTTTAACATGTGAAATAATAACTTACTAAATGAAAGGAGAATAATTTAGAAATATCCTTGATTAAGAAATTAAATGATAATTCTAATTGTGAATTGAACATAGATTTTAAGGACAATCTTTCTCAAAGGAAGCTGTCATTCATAACATGATGAATTAAATTCTCTGCATATTTTCAATCCGCCATATGTCACATTGTTTATTCCCATCAATTAAAATATTTGTCTCTCAGTTAAATAACCATATTTGAACAAATAGAACTCTTATTAAGCAATGTGTATTTACCCGCGAATTTTTTCAAAATCTAAATATAGAAATAGAAATAAAAGTGAAACAGTCTGCACCATAAGTCATTTGGAAGCCTTCCCTGGTCCGAAAGGATTATAAAAATAGAAAATGGTCTTTTTCGAATTTTTATTGACCAAGAATTAGTACTGGTTATTTCACTTTTTTTACGGCCGATGTTATCACTTGAAACTATTGTCTGCTGGACGGCAATGTGCTGGAACAAAGGTAGTATTTTTAGAAATAATTGCATTTCATTTTTCTGTCTGTCTGTCTGTCTGTCTCTCTCTCTCTCTCTCTCTCTCTCTCTCTCTCTCTCTCTCTCTCTCTCTCTCTCTCTCTCGCTCTCTCCTCTATATAATATATATATATATATATATATATATATATATATTATATATATATATATATATATATATATAATATATATATATATATATATATATATATTATATATATAAATATATATATATATAATATATAATATAATATATATATATATATATATATATATATATATTATATATGTGTATATGTATATATATATATATATATATATATATATATATATATATATATATATATATATATATATATATATATATATGTATATGTATATATAATATATTATATATATATATATATATGTATTATATGTATGTGTATACATATATATGTATATATACGTCAAATCTGTCACTCTATCTCTCCCTCCCTCTATCGATCTATATATCTATCTGCTTGTCTATCTACGTATCTCCATACCTACATACCAAACCCACCCCTCCCTCCCGAGTCCCCACTAACCGCCCACCTCCTCCCCCCCAAACACAGTTCTCCGTGCGGTCCGACAGCACCCAGAGCGAACACGGGCACCCGGCGGGGGAGATCGCGATGCTCTCCGTCAACTCCATCTACTCCCTGGCTGATAGCGGGTCCTTGCCTTCGCCCGGTTCCTCCCGCCTGTCCCTGCGGTCCGAGATCTCCCACGGGCAGTCCCTCTACGCCAGCTCGCAGCCCATCGTCAGGTCGAACTCCACGTCGGTTCCTTGCACGGAGAAGTCGCCCAATTTCAGGTTGACTGTGCCAGGTGAGAGGCCAAAGTTGGGGCTGGGTTTGTGAGAAGGAAGTGGGGGAGGAGGGGGTTTGGCCCTGATATTGGGGAGGGGGAGGAGGGGTTTGGTCGTGATGTTGGGGTGAGGGTGTGTGTGGGGGGAGGGGGGGGTTGGCCCTGATGTTGGGGTGAGAGTGTGTGTTTGGGGAGGGGGGGAGGGGGTTTGGTCCTGATGTTGGGGGTGAGGGTGGTGTGTAGGAAGGGGGGAGGAGGGGGGTTGGTCCTGATATGGGGGTGAGGGTGTGTGTGTGAGGGCGGGGGGAGGAGGGGGTTTGGTCGTGATATTGGGGTGAGGGTGTGTGGGGAGGGGGGGGGAGGAGGGGGTTTGGCCCTGATATTGGGGTGAGGGTGTGTGGGGGGGGAGGGGGGGTTTGGCCCTGATGTTGGGGTGAGGGTGTGTGTGTGGTGTGTGGGGAGGGGGGGGGGGTTTGGCCCTGATGTTGGGGTGAGGGTGTGTGTGTGGGGAGGGGGGAGGAGAGGGTTTGGTCCTGATGTTGGGTGAGGGTGTGTGTGTCGGGAGGGGGAGAGGAGGGGGTTTGGTCCTGATGTTGGGGTGAGGGTGTGTGTGTGGGGAAGGGGGGGGGAGGAGGGGGTTGGCCCTGATGTTGGGGTGAGGGTGTGTGTGTGGGGGGAGGGGAGTTGGTCCTGATATTGGGGTGAGGGTATGTGTATGGGAAGGGGGGGAGGAGGGGGTTTGGTGCTGATATTGGGTGAGTGTGTGTGGGGGGGGGGGGAGGTTGGGGTAGATGAATATATATTAATATGAATTTTCATATATAAAAACTAGTTATTCAGATAGTCCTGCT
>NW_020869159.1:245510-273204 GCF_003789085.1 Penaeus vannamei
TTAGCCGTCACTGAGGAGTAGCCATTCCATCGAAAATCGTAATGGGGTCTTCAGGGAATCCAAGAGGGCATACTGAAACAAAGAAAAGAGGAAGACAAGTGAAGTAAAGAAAGGGAAGAAGACGTATATAAAAAAAAAAAAATGAAGAAAGAAGATAGTAAGGGGAAGGAGAGAAGAATTTTTTAAAAATGAAAAAGTTTCCATTAACCGCCATATCAAATGTTTACAGAAAAGTTGAAAATTGGTGTCCAACTTTTGATGTGGATTTCTATTACAATTGTTATGTTATAGAGTGGATTTATATTCATTTTTGTTTTCAATTTATCACGAGATCATTCCCTATAAGAGAGAGGAGAGAGAGAGAGAAGAAGAGAGAGAGAAGAGAGAAGAGAGAGAGAGAGAGGAGAGAGGAGAGAGAGAGAGAGAGAGAAGAGGAGAGAAGAGAGAGAGAGAGAGAGAGAGAGAGAGAGAGAGAGAGAGAGAGAGAGAGAGAGAGAGAGAGAGAGAGAAGAGAGAGAGAGAGAGAGAGAGAGAGAGAGAGAGAGAGGAGAGAGAGAGAGAGAGAGAGAGAGAGAGAGAGAGAGAGAGAGAGAGAGAGAGAGAGAGAGAGAGAGAGAGGAGAGAGAGAGAGAGAGAGAGAGAGAGAGAGAGAGAGAGAGAGAGAGAGAGAGAGAGAGAGAGAGAAGAGAGAGAGAGAGAGAGAGAGAGAGAGAGAGAGAGAGAGAGAGAGAGAGAGAGAGAGAGAGAGAGAGAGAGAGAGAGAGAGAGAGAGAGAGAGAGAGAGAGAGAGAGAGAGAGAGAGAGAGAGAGAGAGAGAGAGAGAGAGAGAGGAGAGAGAGAGAGAGAGAGAGAGAGAGAGAGAGAGAGAGAGAGAGTGAGTCTGGGATCCATTCTAGACACTCGCCAGTCTCGCTACAGAACTCTATTCCAAGCGACGTAAACAGTAAACACGTGCGGCGAGCTACAGGCAGGCGGAAGGTGTCTTCATTTATGTTGGAAAAAAAATCATATAACACAACGTTCGCATAGATCTTGCCAACGAGAGGAAAATTAACAAGTTCACTTAATTCTCTGAGGAAGATATATTGAAGTAAAGAACAGGAAAATCACAAACATGGTGAGTGTATCGAGTTGTAATGGAAATTTTGATGAATTTACAGTGTAGTTCATAGTAAACAGACAATAATTCTATGAGTAATATTGTTACTGTAGCCTCCCATCCCATACTATTATCTGCATTCTATTATGCGTTTTATAGGGTCAGAATATGTTAAGACAAGCATGATCATTTTTTGCATATATTGATAGACGTGGTACCGGTATTTGGGTAATTTTAGAGATGGTAATGGTGAAGTGACTGCCCCCTTGCTAAACCTATTACTCCAGCTAACAACCTTAGGGCATTTCTAGGAATCCATGGTAATTTTTTCAAACATGTCCACATGATGGATCGTGATGATTTTGGTATCCTGGGATTCCTCTCACTGACTAGTTTCCAGATATACACAAATTATCCAGTGGAAAACTCCCAACCCTCCACATTCTTGGCCCCAGTAGCAGAGGAGGGCATGAAAGCTACCAGGGGAAATGTAAATATTATATGTAGAATCAGTCACTATATTGTATAATGCAGGGGGCTGTTCCCTCCCCCCCCCCCCCCATGGAGAGCTACCAACCCCCAATCCCCACCCAAGAAAATAAAGAATCCTCCACATATTCAAAGCAGGAGAGCGTATGACTACCATGCAGGAACGCTGTTGCCAAGTCTGTCCGATACTTTCTCCTGCCATGAATACATGGAGAATTTGTTGTATTCCTGGGCAGGGGATTGGGGGTGGCATGTGTATTATTCACATTTTACCCCGATTTTCCCTGGTACCTTTCATGCCCTCCCCTGCTATCGGGGCCAAGAATGTGGGGGTTGGGAGGGCTTCCACACAATAAAACCAATATGTTTGCATTGTAGATGATGAGAGGAATGCAGTGATACCAAATTCGTCACAATCTGTCGTACGGACTTATTAGAAAAAATTACCCAATCCACAAACATTGCTGTATTATCCCAAAACTTTCCTAGCCTCCATATATCACAGTTCTCCCTGAAATCTTTATAAGTAGAAACTGCAGAAAAACTTTTCAATGGAATGATGCCTATGATCCTGATGTCAAACTTACAAGTTCTGGATTTAGAATACAAGTAAAATACAAAAACACCAAAGGATATTTTTAATCACAGGTAAAGGGCAGACAAGGGTGTTTGTCCTTGACCATAACTTCTCTCTACTTCTTTAGCCAGATACTCTAGGCTACCTCTAGACTCCCACCCAAGCTGTTTGACCCAATCAGGATAATTTTATAGAATAGCTTCACATATTCAATCACAATGATTTTGGTATTGGTAGGCTCCTTTCACCCTCTACAGATATGTAGAAATTATGCTGTGGAACCGCCCCCCAGACCCCCATTTCATCTATAGTATTGTCATACATGAAAAATGTCATATTCAATATTATAACTTCTTATTTTCAACTAGTGTTGTTAATAGCTTTTATTCCATGTATTATTAACCTGTGATATATGGCTTTCCTGACTCTAAAATTATAAACTCTTCATAGGTTCGGTTAGGTTTCTAGATTGCAGATACCTGTAACCTGGTAAATTAACAGAATGAAGTTATATCCATGTCAGAGTAACTTTTCACCTCCTTTGCTTCTTTAAAATTAACCTTTTGTCTTTGCACAGGGGAAGCACAAAATCAACGTCTTGAAGGAGAACCAGAAGGTCATTCATCCCAACAGCAGGAAGGCCAAGAAGTTAAGTAAGATGGTCAGCAGGTAAGAATGATTTTTCTTCTTTATCTTTTACTTATTCTCCTTTTTTTTTTTTTTTTTTTTTTGTCTCACTTGCAAGTTGTTACCCCATCCATCCATGGTACCTCTGAGTAAAAACACCCTAATTTCTGGGTGGTAGTTATAGCAGCAAGTAACCACTGCTTGGGACCCGTTTGTGAAGCACATGCGGCGGGTGAGAACACAAGTGTATCACATTTAAGATCCCAGCTACTGTCCATTAGCTTGATGCCCTTCATTGTTGGATTAGGGTACCATTATGCTGTTCTCTATACACACAAAAGCCTCTCCTAACACACTTAATTGGATCTGCACATGATGGTAAGAATTAACAGAAATTATTCTGTTCTCGGGTAGACAGACTACCCACTTTATTTAAAAATGCCCCAACAATAAATATCCTAAGCAATATTACAAGTATGAAATGGGGAGTATAAAATCAATAAATGAATGCAGAATGTATTGAGAACATAAAATAACAAAGTATATGGTAACCTTATGTAGCAGTTAAAGCAAAATAAAAACTGTAAATATGAAGGTAACAAAAAACTATCACAGTTACATTTAGTTTAAAGGAAGGTAGGAAAGGTTGACAGATTCACCAGAAGGCTTCCTGGCTTGCACCTGGCTTTTCAGAACTTCCATCCTATGCTGGTCAAGAGCACACAATCACATCTTGTCAAGAACTTGTATTTCTTATTTAGCATTAAGTATGGGCAAATTGACTCCACTGTATGACAGCTGCTGATGATGTTACTAATCAAAATTGGCTTAATGCCAAGTGCCCAGCCCACATAACTTGAAAACACTGATGAATTTTAGTGTGTTAGCAAAGGGTTTTAACTTTTTTCAAGTATGCATGGTAGTAGTATTTTACAACAGCAGAACAGAAGATATATCATTCTTATTGTTGAAATAACTTTGTTGTAGAAGTATTTTTGTTGTGATCGTTTGCTGCTCATTCAAGATATTTTATTTGATGCTTGTAAGGATGTACTCTGGAAACATTAGATATTCACAGGATTTCATGTTTGATGTTAGTATAGCCAAAGACAACATAAACCAATATCATTTGATATTTTCTTCCCATTCTTTCTCATTTATTTTCTTATTGTTCTACGCATCTACAGAGAAATCAAAATGAAGAAGAGAAGAGGTGAAAATAACTTGAAGCTGCAAGTTCTGGGCGACAAACTGCTGTGGTTCAAGAAAGAAATGGATCCAAGTATAGAGGTGGTCACTCCTAAGGATGTTTTGAATTTGATACAAAAGTAAGTGCAGTATCTTGTAATGCGGGAATGTTATAGAAGTGAAAGTATTATATATGTATATTTCTTTTTTTCTTCTTCTTTTCTATTCATTTTTAATGCTTCTCTGAAAAAATAGTACTCATGATTTCCTACTTTTTTCTTTACTTTTTTATTCATTTCTCTTTTTTTCTTCTTCTTTTTTTCTTTTTTTTTCTCTTTTCACACTTGCAAACCAACTTTTTTATTTGTTTCTAGGATTTACTCCAAGAAAACCTGCTAAATATTATGGTTGTAGAATGTTATGGTTTCAGAAATTTGTTCAACATGTAATACTTTATCGTCTGACTTTCCCTTAATTATACTTTTAGCATACAATGAAGGAAAATCCTACACATTACACAAGTTTAGTGGAAAGTTTTCAGTCAGTTTACATTCCCTCTTCGGGTCAGAAAATGAAATAAAGGTCAATTTCAAATCAACGTGTTTGAATTAATATAGGGATTTTGCACAGCAATGGCACTGCTCAGTGATAGTGCTGGCTTTGCAATATCAAGGTCCTTGGTTGATGCCCAGTTGACCTGCACTCTCAGTCGACTCATTTGTGATACTGGCTATGTGCAGCACAGTTGAAGTCAGAGTGGAAATGGACTGATCACCTTAGTATCATGCAACTTACTGCCTTTTTTCTTTTTCCATTATGTTTCTTTGGCAATAGTCATATTTCATATCTTGCCTGGGTCACTCTTTAATTAATAACTAAGAGGCTGATTGGTCAATATCTGTTTGTTACACTATTTCTGTATCCACATATTGTGTTGAATGTTTATAATCAGACTAGCTCATTATATTTATTTCAGAAGCCTAAAGATTTAAACAATTTTAAAGTCTGACCATTTAAAATTTTATACGTTTTTACCTTCCTTATGCTTATGGATGTTTATAGAGCTTTTCAAAGTATATAATAATAGGATATGTGCAGTTTATAGTCTGCTGCCTATTGAGGTTTGCATTATCTGTGTCTTTTCAGTTTCCATTTGCCTCCCCCCCCCCCCCTGCAAAAACAAAAAACAAAAAGGCATTCTTTATTTATTTATTTATTTTATCCCCCCCCCCCCAATCCTTTACAAAAATGTCAATCTGTGTGCCATAGGGTTTGCTTCATACGGTCTGCCTGAGCAGTGTGATGGATGTAGCCTGTATGCATGTGAGATCGCGAGTGAGAGTGTGTTGCTCGCATGGAGTGTCGAGTTGTGATGCGAACATGTGAAGAATCATGGTAAAAGATCAACTTAAAAGCTAGATAATAATAATATATATTTTGTATTATATATAAGTATCGCGGGAAAAGAATGCCAAAATACAGCATGTCCAGCCCGAGTCTCCTAAACGATAAGATAATTGCTGCATGAGCATAGTAGAACAGCCGCTGTATATCTAACGTGTCATAAATGGCTTTTTATATCTGTATGGTATAATAAGTAAATTTTTATCCTGGAAAGGTTAATACTGATAGATGATGGCCTGTACTAATTTCAACTATATAATTATTCTTATATATTATATGTTTAGTACATAACATGCAGTTTATTGAATATGGGTAAAGTATATGAAGTAAATGTTGGGGAGGGAGGAAGAGAACCAGATGGCAAGTAGCTATACAAGGACACACCCCAAAATTAGCTTAGACCACATACATGTGTATGTCACACATGTCAACCCATCCATCCCCACATATCCTAACACCTCACACCCACACTCTCACACTCTCCTCTATATGCGCCTACTTACCGTCCTACACCCACCCTTAACACACTACCCACACTAACCCTACTACCCTCATTCCCCTACCATCAACACTACAGATAATGAGAGAGTATAAGTGTAATTGTACTGACTCAGACAGTACTAAGTACAGTAGGTAGGAAAGCAGGCAGGCGATGATATAAATATGAAGTGTGGGGGTGATTCTATAATATATGTATTATATAATAAAAGATGATAATACTTAATTTAATACTAATACTCTAATTCTCCTTGTCTGCATTACATCTGTTTCATCTCATCTCTATATATTAATCCATCTCTCTCTCTCTCTCAGAAAATACAGTTTGAACTTTCTTTTACTGTGCCCATATAAGATAACTGGCAAACTTTCATAATTCATCCTACTCGTCAGGAGTAGCTCATGCTATATATATAGGTATCTACTATCAAACCTCTAAGCTTGCAGATATAAGTACAATAGAGAATAAAGACCTTGTAATGAATAATAATATTAACGATATGACAGACTTGAGCCGTGAGTGATTCTTCCTTCTGCTTAGCACTCAACAGAAGAGACCATGGATGAAGACACAGATGGGTTAAGAAGTATGTGAGATAAGTGATAGACGCAGCTATCCAGGTGATACATAGACAATTATAGGTACATGGGGAGTAAAGCGATAGATATATAATTGAGTGAAAGGTGTTAAAACTGTTAATACTGGATATAAGTAGTCTCAGTTATAAATTAAACTCTGGATAATGTGAAGTATGTGAGTAGTTTTTACTTTTTTCAATAATTTAATTATTTTTGTGCATTTATTTTTATTTTTGACGTTATCCAGTACAGTGTATATAGTGAGTGATGAATAGTGTAACTGGCTAGTTGATGTTGACTATATTAAGCAATGTCTCGACTTTTTATTTTAGATCAGATATGTTATTTATTAGTGTGGTGAGGGGTATTGCCTTGAATATCTATATACTACATTCTTTTTTTTTTTCTCACCTTACGATAAGTTTAACTATTATTATATAGTACATATATTGAACAATATATATGTCATCAATTATACTGTCACTAATATATATAATAGATGTTTGTTATGTATATATTAAATATGTTGTTCAGGTATACCGATAGATTTTTTTTTAGTGATATATAATTCGGCACTATTACAGGTCAATTGTGAGATAACATATATTTTATTTCTCACTCTATAATAGGTACTTTTGCTTTTCGTTACTCTTACGTAAAATTAACTAAGAGAAAGATTTTCATTGCACAGCAATATTATATAGCAGATAGGTTATAAACAAATAATGTGAACAAAAATTATAACTTTTAATATTAAGTGAATTATAAATTCATACATATAAAATACTATATTTCAATAATACTTACATTTTATATATTTACAATATAAAATTAATATAACTTTATCATAATTGTTACACAAATGTCTCTCAACGTGTATACTTTACTGACTTAATTTTATATATTACTAAACCACACAGCTATAGGAATATATACTTTAAAATGTTCTCACATCTACTATACGCACTCACAAATCCCATATACCATATCCTTGTCAATTTACCTCTATTAACATTATCAAGTACATCATTGGTATGTTCTACCTTATAGTGACTGGAAATAATATGATGTTGAGTTATAATAAATATATATAGCAGTAATCAAGTAGTATATCATCTCTCACACACTCTTACTTCATTCTTGTACCTTACTCTTGTGAAGATAATGGATTAGATATAATGATTAATTAGATATGATTAGTAATGCCTATATGGGAGATTATAGTGAAGAATTAGGTTGTATACTCTCGAAACAAGATATATTTCTATATTAATGAAGTGCAGTCTCATGCTAACATTAATCTAATTGGTCTCTATGTGAAAGTTTACGTAAATATGAATTATATAACTTAAAATAAGGAACCCCATATCTATATTAAATTCCTTATATAACATAAATATCTAGCCATAGTTTTTCTTATCTACCCTTAATATAAAAATATAAAACATAGGATTATAATGAAAATACTACAATATATTTATTACAATTTTTAAATAGTTAATCATATGACATAAATATAACAGATAAAGTATATTATACTTGATACACTTACCCCAAAGATTATATTATTAATTTATTTTTATTTTATTTATCAAATACATTAGTCAATTTTCTTTATGTCTCACGATAAGTTTCTTATACCTAATTGTATATTAATAATTATATATACCCTACTCACTACCCTTGTACAAAGAACTTTGTCAACATTTTAGTATTCAAGGATTAAAGGAAAAATATAATACAATAAGAAATTCACACACCACGATCAAGAATGCTAATATAATTATACTATTATTATATATATATATTATGATATATCCATACAACATACACACACACACACAACAACACACAACACACACACACACACAACCATAATATATATATATATATTATATTATATACTAGTTATATATATATATTCGATATGGATATATATTATAGGGTATATATAATGTATTGCGGCGTAGTAATATATGTATAATAATTAGTTATATAATTATATATATATATATATATATATATATATATACACACACACACACAGGCATCACACCTACACTACACCCAACACACACAGACACACACACACACACATAAACACACACACACACACGCACCACACACACACACACACACACAGACACACAACACACAACATATTATATATATATATATATTAGTATATATATTATATATAATATTATATATATATATGTGTGTGTGTGTGTGTGTGTGTATTGTGTGTGGTGTGTTGACTGATGACAACCATTTCCCGTTGAATAATTGAGTCGCTGATGATGCTCGCTCGCCTCGTGTGACTCATGTAACCACATTTCCCTTATCATTATTGTAATTAAGGATTTCATAATATGTAAATTAATAAACTCTAGGTAAACGCGTATCAATAAGGCTTTTATAGTGTGGAGTATTAATGTTATTTAGACTAGTGTATAATGCTCAAAAGTATTTAAATTGAAGTGTGCAGAACGAATAAGACATATGTATATATGTGTATATAATAATACCAGACAAATTTAGTATTATATTCAACAAATAACCTTATTATCACTATCCATGGTAATGATTTATATATATATACCACAACTATAAACACATGAACATCACACCACAACGCGCACACACAACACCTCACACACACACACACATCACATCAACTACTAATAAATAACAACAGTACCATATAAAAATACACAAGATCATCATAAAACCAAAAGGAAAATACCCTCACCCATTCTTCTTGAACATTCTCTCTATGTCTCTTTGAAAAAAGAATTATGAAAGAGAGTCATTGTTAGTATGCACCGCAGCACATATCAACAGCACACTCACAAATGAAGCCATACACAAACACAATACACCACTACATACAACATCACACACCTACAATTCACTGACACACAAGAACTCAGCTACACACACACACACATCTCACTACACACATAGATGCAGCACAGCACGCAGAAAAACTACACTACACACCTACCACCTCCTACCCATTCATGCACACACACACCCATGATAGAGCACACAACAACACACACACCACCACACACACATAGTGTCAGTAGGTTAAAGATAGTACTAAATTTACTGAGTGACAATAATACCCAAGTAATATTTCTATCTAATTAGTATATTACTCTTGCATTATCTATTAAATCATTATTGTTTTATTCTTATGTGTAGCTTTCTCATACCTTGAGATTTTCTGTTTTATAAGAAGTTATGTAAACTTGACGCATAATTGAAGTGAGTGCATATGTATCTTCTTTCATATAGGTCCGCCTGTCCATGTATCTCTTATGATATTAAAACTGTTTGACAACCACAGCTAAAAATCCTTTCTGCTTCTCATAAACTGAATGAATGCACACTAGATCATTTAAATTCCTATTATAATCTTCAGAACTTTAGATTTTGAAGAATTCACTTAGGTGTTAGCGCTTACTGTATACTCTAGCATCCAACACAATTACCACAACCTTTATGTAGGATTATTATGCATTATAATCCAACACCAGCAAATACAACTTATTTTTATCAATACAGATATATAATCAATAACTCGTTCTCTCTGTTTGATGTACATATGGAAAAAAAACTTATTTCTCATTTTATAAAGCCATTTTTCACAAAACCTCTAATAGATTTGTTCATGGCAATATGAAAAAATTATTAGACTTCATTAAATTTGTTATTTTTTCCAAAACATTTCCCAGTTATTGATCTTTATCTTATTACAGCGCACCGTTTACGGGAAATTACGAGTAAATGTATTAAGTAATTTGTTGTTGAGTGTGTTGTTTGAATATCAGTGAAAATGGGCACTGTGATGCAATAAGATTGTTGTGTAATACATTATTGTTCCCTTGGTTTCTCCCTTTCATAAAGATTTCAATAAAAGAAAACTACATACAAAACTTCAAACTTCGCAACTCTGATCTTGCCTTTTGCACATTAACAAGCTTATCAGCTTGAAGCTAATGGGTTTCTCGAAGCTCATACTTTACCCACAAAAAAAAGTAGAAATTCCAACCCTTCTTTACTGCCTAGTGTGGTTGATGTGTGTGTTCAAAAATTTTCATACTGTTTTTGTGTGTTGTGTCGCTCTTATGTGTGTGAAATGAGAATAAAATTCATAATTAACAACGCTCAAAACTCGTGATGTTCCTGTGTGTATGTAGCTCGTGATCTGTGTTGTAGTGTGGATAGCTCGCGTCGTGTGGTGTGGTCTAGCGCCCTGGGATAGTAGTGTGTGTGTACAGAATCGTGCTAGTGTAGCTATACAATAATACTGCCACTGCTTCTGTAATGGTCATTTTGCAAGACTCTGTGCAGCATTTTTTGTGTGTTCAATATCACAATATATATGTACTCATAATATAGATATTTAATAAATCATATATTATTAATATATGTGATATAAAAGCTATATATATCACCTATATATTTATATTTGGCATACCTTCATAGCCTAAGATAATTAATCAAGGTTATATTATATAATCAGTCCTTTAAAACTATGTATACTAGATATTACTAATGGATTTTTTAATATAAGGTGAATATAATAATAATAATATATATCTAGGTAGTATTGTCAATATATTGTAGTATATATATGTTATGTTCTCATCATATGAACCCCATTTTAAACTGTTGTGATCTTGTGTATGTGTATTGATAATATGAAAAAGAAATAATTGATTTAGTCACGTAGTATTTTACCCTATAATAATTATACTTTCTAGTATGGTTGTATAAATATTAGTATACAATATTATCAATTACTATTCTTAAAATACTATGTTTTCTCTGATTTATTAGTATATATTAATATATACAGTATTTTTAGTGGTGTATGTGTATGGTACGTGTATGTTGTTAGTGTATCTTAGTAATTATTATATATATTATATATGTATATGCTATACTAGTATTATATATATATTATTATAGTGTATATTTTATAATTATATATAATAATTATATTTGAATATCTGTTAGTTGTGTATGGTGACTGTACTGGTGTTAGGTATATATATTAATATTAATAGGAGATATATATTGCTTATAGTCATGCGGTGCGTTATATATATAGTATGTGTTGATGGTGTATGTGTTGTATCTTAGTGAGTATATATGTTTGATATAGTCCGTAATATATGGTGTATAGTTATGGTTGTTGTAGTTGTGTACTATATTGTATGTATTATGACACGTGTTAGTATATATATGATGTGTTATGTGTGTAGCTGTATATATATATATGATATAAAATATATATATATAATATTATATATATATAGTTTATATATAGTAGTTATTGTATAGTAGTATTATGATATATAGTTATTATATAGTATTAGTATATTATATATATATTTATTATATATGATATGTACATATATGATTATTGTTTGTATATTATATGGTGTTAAAGTATAAATATTATATATATATGTATATATTTAGTATATATATCTAGTATATATATATATATATATATATAATTAATTATATATATATATATATATATATTGTTGATGTATTATAGACACACACAACACAACACACGACACACACACACACAACACACACACAACACCAGCACCATATGATATATATATATATTATTATAGTTATATTACGTGTATATACTATACATAGGTATATATTATATATATTCTTATATATTATATAGATATGTAGTGATGTGATATATCTATGTATAATAAAATATATATGAGTATACATATCATGTGTAGTGTTAGTATTATGTATGATAGTATGTATATATATATGTATTGTTGATCGTTAGTTGTTATGTATATACATATGTATGTTGTGTCGCATGGAGATGTGTGTGAGAGCAAGAGATGAGACGAAGAGATGAGAGATGAGAGAGAGAGATTACGAGAGAGGAGGACGGAGGGGGAGAGGGAGAGGGGGAGAGAGAGAGAGAGAGAGAGAGAGAGAGAGAGAGAGAGAGAGAGAATAAGACAGAAAAAAAAAGATAGAGAAAAAGAAAGTGAAATTGTGGCCATGTACAAAGGTATATATGCCACATACAAAACAAGATAAATCCACCAATTAAGAGAGAATAAGACAGAAAAGAACAATAGAGAAAAAGAAAGTGAAATCGTGGCCATGTACAAAGATATATATGCCACATACAAAACAAGATAAATCCACCAAATAAGCCACACGATACACTCAAAATTAATATTCAGGGAGGCCTAAATCTTAACAGAAAAGCATTTCAGTTTTTCTCTATTCTTGTGAAGGCTGAGAAGCAAACCCACAGCTTCTACAGGATCTAAAATTACAACTTTAAATATAATATTTTCCGACTACCTCCTCCCCCCTCCAAAAAAATTACAAACACTAAAGATAGTTTCAAGTGAATTTTCTCCTAATGTATTTTTAAACTGGCAGTCTTAATGGTGATAATCCTCAATAAGTAACAAGAAAACAATGAAGGCAAGAGTAATGCTAAAAATAATTCAAAAATAATTCGAAAAAAATATATTTGGATACATTCAGAGCACCTTCTCTTCACCGCAAAAGAATAAATAAGAAAACAGGACATTTATGACAATCTTGAGACTTATCTTAATATTTTCTGCCAAAAAAAAAAAGTGATGCTTATCATAATACCAACAACATACTGATGAATAATAAATAAAAAATAATAATAGTAATAATACCATTCACAAAACAGGCTCTCTTAAATACCTCTGCAAAAACACAATGCTCTTCTATAACAATTAATATCAATAATAATTTAAAAAAAGAAAGAAAGAAAAAATTTAAAAATAATAATAAAATAATGGAAATAATTGGAAATGATGTACAGTACTTTTAGAAAAACATTATCATAACAATATCTTAAAATCTATAAATATAGTAACAACAGCACTATAAAACAGTCCTGCATTAACCTATTGGTGCTGAGTACATGAACTGTCCACTGTAGTCTTGTTTTGCCTATTTTGTGTATATATAAGTGGTTTCATGAGCACTTAGCTTGCAAGGAGTCAATCACTACGCCTGCCTGGTTGGTCTGGTTTACCCCATTTCTTGGATATTCAATTTTCTAATTTCTAATAATTATTGTTCTTTACATTACTATTATCATTATCATCATTGATATTATCATTATCTAACCCCTTAGTGATGGGCATGCCTATAGCCATCATGACGTATGACACGTATACATGTCCTAACTCACTCTAGCAATCGAGCAGATGGGCCAGCTGTACACAGCACACGTCCGGCCTGAAAGGCTATACTGTTGCATAATTATTACGCCACAGAAAATTCTGGCCCCATCATAAGAGGGTTAACATTTCTAACAATACCTGTAGTTATAGGAATATACACTTTTCAAAATTAAAGGAATACAGTTAATAAGTAAGATCAGATATGCCTAGTAATTGACTCCTACATGACTAAACACATGGAGGCATCTACACATGAAAAAAAAATACTAATAAAAAAATAAAATCAAAGTGGACAGGGTATGTGTACATGTTACCTTGGCATCAACAGGTCAACATTCACCATTATTGATGTTCTGGAATCAAATAAAATTCCTAATATCAAAACTAGAAATCACCGAGTCATATCTTCTTGTAACCTTGAAAGCTACAGAAAAATATCACATACAACATGGTCTTCATAATCTCTCATAATTTCTCATACTCACACAAGCAGCCATCATATTCAATTCATCTGGCAGCAATTTGCACTTTGGCATCAATATTCAATTGTATTCTCTGATGCAACAGTCAATTAAGGGGACATATTATTTGTTAAATTTAAAATTATTTTGAAAGTCTGTTCAGGAAAAGATTTATAGTACATAATAAAAGTGGAGAGAGACATAACAATAACAACAGTAATAAATAAATGCACTTCTAATAATGCAAAATTTTTAGAAAAAAAAAATGTTGCAATGAACATCCATAAAGTTATCTTTTCCCCCAAACATACAATTTGTTTGAATCAACCTCTTGAACACAAAGTGGAATAATATTTGCTGAAATTATTGGCTTGTTCCATCTGTAGGCCATACAACACACAACAAAGTACATATTAAGGTTTCCCTTTGTTTCATGGATGAAATAATGATAAACCTGTTTGTTCCTCAAAAATGTAAACACTGGAGATAAATCAAGATAAATGAAGAGTAAGAAAAGGAAGAAACCAGAAAAGATCGTTTCTAAAAAGTCTGATGAGGAGCTTACTCTGCTAAGCTCTTCAGTGCTCCTGAGTTCTTCGAAGTCCTCTCTTCCTCCTTCTCCGTCTATCACGAAAGCCTTAGCTACTGTGATTTGAATACCAGAAGAAAAGCAAAGGAATCCCAATCAGGAGGATGGCTGCTGCCACCATCATCTTCCACCAGCTGATACCCCAATCAGCTCCCTCACACTTGTCTGGCTGCTCCAAGGGGCGAAACCGCAGGTCCGTGAGGGTAGCCGCAGCTTCATCTAGAGACTCCTTGTACGTGCTGGTCTTTTCACGGATCTGGGCCAAGTCTCGCTTCATATTGTCCAGGAACCTCTTGGCATCCTTCTTGGTGCGTGTATCTTTCAATATGCGGTTAATGCTGATGTAGCCTACATGCATCTCAGAGTCACTCTCATACTCACTGCAGCTGCTGACACTCCTTGTGCCCAATACTGCAGCTCGAGTACTAGCAACGTTCTCCTGCCTCTGCTTGCTCTCTTCATCAAGCATTTCCGCCAAAACCGAGTTGGGTTTCACCGGAATCTTCAGAGAGTTTAAGGCAAAGAATTCATTCTCTTGGAAGATCTTGTTTATTCTCTTCAATTCTGACATCTGAAAAAAGAGAAGTGATTAATAAAATCCCAAACTTGAATACTTTGGGTTTTATACATTGGGAACTACAAATCATCAATCAAAAAGAAAAAAGTCTATCAATCTTTATCACACTCTGCAGATGAGATTTCTAGATATAAAAATAATCACAGACAATGTATAGGTAACCATCTGTGGTTGCAGAAAGACCTTGTATATGTATATTAGTCCATTCTTTTCATTAAAAGGTAAAAATTTGTTGATATCAATACCATTTTTTTAACTTTTTTTTTTTTTTTTTTAGAAATTATGAGATAGCTTTGAACTTTATTTAAAAAGTTCAATGGATTTACTAAGTCTAAAATACTGCTATAAAAGAAATAATCATCAGGTGTATGCACTTTTTGTCCCTGACACAGAAGACATACACATAACATCAATTTAATGTTAAAATAACTGAATCTGATTCAAAAAGGCATATTTTACATGGAAGAGATAAAGTTAAATTTTCCTAAACTTTTAATGCAGTGCATATATCAGTATTATTCTAGGCAAAATATTCAGAATAAATAAACAAAATACATTTTCATATACATATCATCCTCTTATCATCTTATTATCCTTGTGCATCAGACACCTCAATCATTTTTATTACTTATTATCCATATCATCATCATTATCGATTATTGATCATCTTATATTATCATTATTATTATATCAGTTATCATTTATTATTATTATTATCATTTATTATTATTATTATAATTTATTATTATTATTATCATTTATTATTATCATTATCATTATCATTATTTATTACTATTATTATCATCATCATGATCATCATCATGATCATCATCATCACTATCAATGCTATTACTATTAGCATGGTAAATTATCATAAGGTTCTTTACTTTACTAATAGCAATAGCTCACTGGTTATGATTAACTACTTGTGGAGCTATCTATGTTTAAAGACGATTAATAAGATTAACGCACATGGGAATGGCATGTACTTACATACTATCCCTAGTGGGTTCAGGTTAATAGGATACAAAAGTAAGAGAGTACTGAATTTCCATCGCTACAGCTAAAACAAATTTTTGTCACAAAAAATTAGAAGCCATCGCACAGAAACACATTTCTGTCCTCCTAACTAACTTCCATATAAAAGAACAAGAAGGAAAGAAAAAAATAAACAGACATTTCTTACCGGAATTCTGTACTTCAGAGATATGCTCCTGAGCGTCTCTCCACTTTGTATGGGTCTGTCAATCAGCTGCTCATGTTCAGAAACGAACCTAACTGGGCTGCTGCCGGATGAGTCTTTCTTCTCCTGACCGTCAGACTTCCTTACAATCTTCTTCAGCTCAACGGCATGTGATGTGAATATCTCCTCCTCGTCCTCTTCGCATGAAATGTACCCGTTGCCGGCTCCATTCTCAGCGCTGGAAAGACGTCTGTACTTGTAATTCCTGGGGAGAAAGAGAAGGAGAGAAAGCAGTCAGTTTGTGACCTCCATAGCAACTGGTATGCTGAACTTGGTTTGATTCTGCAATGTGGGAGGTAGGTGTTACAAACTAACAAGGATATGTTATTGAGCTTCTGCAGAGTACATGATGTTAGGTAGGGGGGTGGAGGGTTGCAGGTACATTACTTAGTTGTCATATTCAAAATGTTCTGTTTTATCCTTCATGCTAAATCCCTTTTACACCCTTTTAAAAGTAACAAAGATTCCACTATTCCATACAGAATCATTTTTTCATAAAACCTAGTATTGTACCTTTGAATACTGAGTGATTTACTCTTCTTTAGTCAATACCTCATTAATGGGCACTGAAGTAGGAGTGATATTTTTGAAGTACCAATCACAACAGTACTAACAGTGGTACCATTTCTTCAAGGTAATCACCATTAGCTACTATCATTCTGTCAGATAGTATATCTTGTAAAATAAATTCAGTAACTGAAATACGTCTATATGGTATAAAATATGAGACATAGTGTAATATTCCATACATATTACTATACACTGACTGTTTTTGATACCGTGAGCATTCAGTACCAAGGGACACTCATCTGGTGTGCTATGGCACCCTATATGTATCTGAGCAGAGAAAAAAATTACCAAGAGAAATGAACTATTTGACAACTTAACCCATTTCTGCCTGCACACACTGAAGGTCCTGATTTGGACCTCCTTTTTTAATGAGTCTACACAGGATGCTCCCTTCCCAACATTTCCAGTGATGTCAAGCCCTATGCCTCTGCTTAGGGCTTGTGAAATTGCATAGTAATGATAGGGTATTTCCCTCTATCTGCTGTCCCTGAATTGCTGCAGTGTGTGTGGACTAACATCAGTTTCCCAAGTCTGACGCCCTTATTAGCAACATTCTATCACTCTTACTACATTATCACATGATTTATGTGGTTTTGACATCAAATGAGGTGTTGAGTCAGGCAAACTCTTAAAAAATAGAAATTCAAACTTTAATTGACACGTCAATCAACCACACCTTAATGTGATTGATTGACATGTCTCACTACTCATGGATATTGTGAAGATGAATAAAGCTGCCAAACAGTCTATTTTCTCTGTCACTTTTTTCAGTTCAAATACAAACAGGGTACCATTTCCTACCAGGCAAGTGCAGCAGACACAGTCAGATGAAAATTGTTTAGATCAAGGAATAGTGGCATTCATAAAAACTCAACTACTATTCATACATACAATTAAATTAGTCTAATTACAGTCATAAACACAGATAAATGACTTCTTCATATTCATTTAAGTTATTTATTTTCAGAGAGGGAGGCCCCATGAATAATGTTAACCCTTCATTCCTAATTACAGTTTTCAGTTATTAGTTAAACTCAATTTTCCAGCCAATGTTAGAAACAAAGAAACAGTCTGAAAATCAATATCCCTCAACTTCTTTTACAGAAGTATATATTACTACACCATCTTCTTTAAAAAATCAAATCAAAGCAATTCTTCAATTCTTATTTCTTAATTCTTTAATTCTCATTATTCCATTTTATGTACTTCTTCTTTGAAGGTATGCATACAGTACATACAGTAGAGAGTTAATAAATTACTGAATAAAAAACCTAAATTCTTTTTGTAATTTCTCATCTGAGAAATTATAACACTATTAAAATGCAATTCCAATACAATGGAAAACCAAAGAAGAATTCTTGTATTGATAACATGTTTAAGGAACTCCCATAGGCATACCTTATGTAAAGAACTCTCAAATGCATTAGCAGTAATATAGTTTACTATAATAAAAAAAAAAAACTTGTGGTTATTATTGATGTCTCCCAAGTGCTGCATAAATAAATAAAAAAATGTTTACTTCTTTCAAGTGACGTTCATCAAATACTGTTTCAATGCACACTTGTACACACATATTAAACTACTCCTCTATATATCTGAGCGTGTGAATGTACTACATATAAGGGAAGACAGGAGGAAAAGCTTAATCAGAATGTTTATGGACAAACATATATATATCGATGGGATACTCATCAAAAGGACGAATGCATACCTTGTCTATTCATCTAGTTTAGATGGGTAAAACTCATCTATGGTACCTTAGCATTTTATTCTCTTTTGTTCATTCTTTTTATTGAAGTGTTGTAGTACCTTACGTGCTCATTTTTAGCGACCGTGAAATACTCTAAAGCAAGGTGATATTATTCAAACATATCAATGGGAGCAGAGATTTGAGTGCTTCTGACATAATCATTACCATATCTGCATGCTGACCAATTGATAACTGTTTTGCAAGAACACAATAAAGAAATAAAATTAAAGAAAGAGAAACTGTACACCCACATATATATCTACTGAACCTTAACTTAGTAATTTATATGAAAACAACAAAGCACATTCCTAAGTAGCTAGACAGATATCTACTATTATGATATAAAACTAGGAGTATTTACCCTTACTAATGAGAGAGAGAGAAAAATGAGTTACAGAGAAAATATGAAACAAAATGAGAACAAAATGAGAACAAAATGAGAGAGAGAGAGAGAGAGAGAGAGAGAGAGGAGAGAGAGAGAGAGAGAGAGAGAGAGAGAGAGAGAGAGAGAGAGAGAGAGAGAGAGAGAGAGAGAGAGAAGGAGAGAGAGAGAGAGAGAGAGAGAGAGAGAGAGAGAGAGAGAGAGAGAGAGAGAGAGAGAGAGAGAGAGAGAGAGAGAGAGAGAGAGAGAGAGAGAGAGAGAGAGAGAGAGAGAGAGAGAGAGAGAGAGAGGGGGGGGGGGGAGAGAGAGAGAGAGAGGGGGAAGAGGGAGAGGGGGCGAGAGAGGGGGCGAGAGAGGGGGAGGGGGCGAGAGAGGGGTGGAGGAGAGGGAGAGAGGGAGAGGGGAGAGAGAGGGGGAGAGGGAGAGGGAGAGGGAGGGGGAGGGGGAGGGGAGAGAGGAGGGGAGGGGAGAGGGAGGAGAGGGGGAGAGGGAGAGTGAGAGGGGGGGGGAGAGTGAGATGGAGAGGGAGAGGGAGAGGGAGGGGAGGAGGGGGGAGAGGAGGGAGAGAGAGGGGGAGGGGGGAGAGAGAGGGAGGAGAGGGAAGGGGAGGAGGGAGAGGGAGAGGGAGCGAGAGGGAGAGGGAGAGGTGAGGAGGAGAGGGAGAGGGAGGGGAGAGGGAGAAGGGAGGGGGAAAGGGAGAGGGGAGAGGAGAGGGAGAGGGAGAGAGAAAGAGAGAGAGAGAGGGAGAGCAGAGACAGTGACAGTGACAGTGACAGTGACAGTGACAGTTACAGTGACAGTGACAGTGACAGACATACATACATACATACATACATACATACATACATACAGACATACAGACAGACAAACAGACATAACAAGAAACAGAGAGATATATGAACAAAGAAAGAGGGGTCTGTTTGATTTGATTTGATACAATTAATTTACAGAGCAGGGAACATGCACTGCAAAAAGTCATAGTAAGATACCAAAGCAGCTATTCATATTGACTACCCTTCTATCTATGCAATGGACAATTTAGTCAAACATTAGTTCTACATGCCTGAAGGTCTCTTCCCATTGTGCTTATAGTATTCACATATAAACTGGGCAAATAACAAATCTTTTATATCACTAGGCCTAATAATATTCACATCTCACACCAGACACCAGTGTCAAAAATAAATGTAACATAATCAATATGTGATATTTTATGGAGTGCTTTTCTGTTGATATGATGCATTTTCATGCAACAAAGTAAGTAGTTGGTAAAATTATGCAACTTGGGTGCCTTATACATTTTGCAAGGATGATACAAAATTGGCTTTGCCTCTAAAACTGCATCATGTACATACTGCATAATATACTGATAACCTATGCATTGACTGGTCAGTGGAACATGCTGTCTCTGAGACAGTCCATAATATACTTTGTACCTAGGGTTTGCCCATATCACACATCCCAGTAAAATACCAGATGATACCATGTCCACTGTTACTTGGCTTTTCATTGGTGTACATCTGACCTCTCTGATCTCAAAGACAGATGATAACACATATTATCATTTGATTAAGAGATAATGGTACTGTCTAGTATGGTTCTTCAAGGGAAAGTGCTAATTTGGCTAACTGATTAACACTGTCACAGATTATGATATAGATATCCTTGAACAGTGGGAGAACACAGATGACATTCAGGCCTAATAAATGCAAGGTTCTCTAATTCACTAGACCATATACACCACTACATTACACTTCCACTCTATACAACCAACAGTTGACACCTACTAAATCCTATAAATGCCAAATAGTACAACACACATACAACCTCACCTGTAACACATATTGACCATCACTAACAAAGCTAATAGAACACTAGGGTTCCTTAGGAGAAACCTGCACAACTGTACACCAGAAATTAAACCCATAACGTATAATACACTTGTATGACCAAACACTGCAGTCTTGTATGGCTGTATGGGACCCCTACTACAAAGAAAACATTTGAGTAACTCAAGCGGATCAACACAAGGGCATCCAGGTTTATTACACACTATTGCATACATACATCTGCATTACAATTCATATAAAAAAAGATAGATAAACATGGGAATGTTCAAGACACCAAGACAAGCACACAGACTTACGGTTTCGTATAGACTGTAAACAACCATACTGACATAAAAAAACAAGAATACTTATGGGCAACACACACACAGATAATTTGATGCAATTGAAAATAACCTTATTGACATTAACAAACAAGAATACTTACAGGCAACACAAGCACATAGCACACAAAATTAACACAACAGCAAGTTCTTATTTAGGCCTACCACGCCAACATTAATGCTGCATTCAGAACTTCTTGTCTTACTAGTCCAGACAACTTATCAGGACCACCAGGACTGGCCGTGTTCAGACCTCCGAGGCCTTCATTGTCCACAGTGTAACCAGCTTAAAAGTAAACCTTAACCTTTTTATTATACCAGTGTCTTCATTTTACACACTGCTGTTAAGGTTTTGTAATTCCTTTGATACATAGTTAACTCACCTACAACTGACTAACACAAAAATACTCTTTAATAACATCAATAAAGAGCCATAAAATTACCTATGAATATCTTATATTTGCCTGTAACTGTCACTGTTTACATACGAATGCTATTGTGCCGTCATCACATCCTGCTCGCCTGGTTGGGAAGGAGGATGAGATGGACGAGAAGTACAAATTGTCCAAGATGCCAAAGAAAGGGTTCGAAATGCTCAAAACATTGTGTCCAACTTGTCCAACTTGTTGGACATGGAGTTCCAAATGCAGCATAACTCTTACATGGACATTCTTTCCACACACCATACATGACTGGAACAGGCTACCATCTACCTAACAGAAACAGCTCTTAAAATTTTTACAAAAAGATGAAAGAAACTACTAACAAAACAAACACCTACACAAACAAAAACTCTACTATTCTTTCATCCATCCCCAGCAAGCAACCACTTCTGTGTGATATGTGTTAACTTACTGCCCTATGCATTAAAATTAATACTGAGAGAAACAATCCAGATGACATAACCATGTCATGAAAAAATTTGGCTTGAAGGGCAGGAGATGTGAACACGCCATTATGAGAAAATTTGGCTGAAGCCTGAGATAATTGGAACTTGCCATCGTTAGCATTTTGGCTGTAGGTTGGTGTGATGGGTATGACTCCCCATGAGAATAAAAAGCTCTTGGAGAGCAATTAGACAGTGGGCATTTAAGAGGGGGCTTTTGTATGATTTCCATTGATAAACCAGTGTGGAATCTACCATATTGTCAGCCATAACTGGAAGAGCAATGACTTCATGGAGGACACTATTTCCATGTTCAGAATCCTATTCCTGGCAGCTGTGACCAGTGGTGCAAAATATCAAACGGGAAAAAAATCAAATAGAAATTACACAAATATCAAAACAGTTATTATTATTATCATTATTGCACCGAGTTACAGACTATCTAGAAAGATGATATAGAGTCTGTGCAAGGAAAGTAGTCATTTACAATCTGAAAAAAAAAAAATCAAAAGACAAATCAACATTGGAAAATGGTTAAAATGCTAAAAATACTTCTGCAGAAAAAAGAGAAAATACCTATATTTTGGGCCTCATGCAAGCAGTGAAGCATCCAGATCCAGAGGTTAATCTTTTAAGAAATTTTAGGACTACCCCAATCACAGTCTTTGATTCCAAGATTATCAGAGACTTCATCTATGACTCTAACAAAAGACTTGCCCCTTGTGGTTTTCATCTAAGACTCACACTGTGCAAGATTTCAAAGTTAACACTAGAACTAATTTACCCAGATGATAATCCACAGTAGAAATTAAATAGAATAACTATTGCAATAAATTTCAACCATATAATCACTTTAACATTAATATGAACATCTTTTATACAGACATGTAGCACCCACTACCTTTGTTGTCATCGTGGGTCCATTTACATTTACTAATGAGAAAACTGTAGTAAATATGGAGGAAACACTTCAATTACTGTTTGACAGAATGTAAAACCAGTGGGATGCAAGTGTTCACATCTATATTTATGCGGAGTCACCTTCAGTGAAAGTAAAATCACATTGTTTTCCACATATTATAAGGATAATTTTAAGAAAATCCTTATAATGTAGTACACAGTAGAACTGCCTTAAACCAGCCAAGTTATAGACAAAAAACAGTTGTTAAATACTTTTGTGAAAAATCATTGACAAAAATGCAGAAGCGGCACTTTTCATCTGGCTTTGACAACTTGATGAGTCTATAGCCTTTCATGCATACCACCCTAGGCTTGCATATTCAATCATGGACCTAACAAAAGAAATGTCCATTAACCTTAGTTACCTTCCATAAAGAGTACACTATCCGAACTTATACTTAGTTGCAGGGTTCACCAAGGAAGGAATTCAGGGGAACCATCAAAGACGTGTTAAGAAGACTATGCACTGTTAGCTGATGATAAAGGTAAAGCATCAGGATATAGGGGTAAAATGTACCAGCGTGATATGGCAAGATGTTGCATCAACGGCAGCAGACATGTTAGGTATATAATAGGATGTACTTCTAAAAATGTTAGTTTATATTCCCAGTATATTTTTATAATATTTTTTTTTCAATGTGCTCTTATTAGTTATCATTGCAACAGTTCTCCTTAACTATTACTACAACTACTATCATAAAGGTTTGTTTACAGACAGATTTTAAAATGACATCATCAATTTAATACAACCTAAATCTCATTGATGGGAATACAAATAGTCTTACATCTTTATAATTGGTGCAAACGGGTCATAAAGACTGATATCAATTTATCATGTTTTACATAAAACATTTAAATAGGTTTTTCTCAGGGGGGCTGTGGTTTAATTATGAGGCGATTTAAAGGTCATCCATTTACCACAATTCTTTACTTTTTTTGGATACGCATTTTCTCCATTGCATACCAAAATGTGGTGAGCTGAAACTAGCAATGGAAAATAAGAACGAATTTTCAAACATTCTCAACAAAATAAAAGAACAAGGTAAAAAAAATAATAGATTAAAATGACAGTCTGTGAGAGGGAGAACACCATATTTCTTTTGGATTTCCTTACTTGTGTGAAGAATATCCACCCGCCCGTCCATTCCAAACGGAAGAACTCATCTTTAAGTCACATATCCAACGTCAGGGTCGACACCTGCTCTTAGGTAAAAAAAAAACTAAAGCTTTCTTAGCTCACTTCTACTTTCCCATAACTCGAGATCCCTGCGAGCTATAAGGAATGGAAGGAAAACAAACCAAGGTTAAGAAACAAATGAATGCCAAGCTGATTGTATGAGGTTGAGTTCTACTTTGGATCCTCTATTGATGGCGTTATAAAGGTTTCGATGTTCTATGACCTGAAAATATTCAGTCCTCTATAGTCGTCGTGGAAGTTATCCGAAGTGGCAGAAATTTGATGATAATAACGACTTAAGAAGTTCGATTAAGGTTTAAATGTTAGCAATGATAATAAAAAATAAAGGAAAAATACATAACCCTTCACGTGTTTATACGGTTATCTGTCTTATCTAACAGATGACAAAAAAAATTATACTAGTATTATACATATATATTTCTGTTTTTTTCCCCTCTCTATTCATTTATCTGATAACCATAAAACGCATACCAATCCCCCTAAAATCGAAAATTCATAAAATAACGATATATATATATATATATATATATATATATATATTATATATATATATATATATATATATATATATATCGTTATTTTATGAATTTTCGATTTTAGGGGGATTGGTATGCGTTTTATGGTTATCGGATAAATGAATAGAGAGGGAAAAAACAGAATGTTGTTGTCAACATTCTAAGTATTTCCTAAGATCGGTCCCCCGCGCGCCTTAATCAGCTGATCGAACGCGGCGACATCGAATAGCGAACAGAGACGAGAGACGGAAAGAGAGAGAAAGAGAGAGATGGAGAGAAGAAGGAGAGAGAACGAAAGATAGAGAGAAAGGAGAACTTTGACACGTTTAGACAAAAAGTAAGATTACATCTTAAAAGGATGAGGTAACAGGTTATCCTAACCCTTAAATAAGTTCATTAAAGTAACGTAAATTAAACGTAATCTAAGTAAACGAAATCTAAAATCTCCTCTTCTCACCTAACCAATGCAATATATATATATATATATATTATATATATATATATATATATATAGAGAGAGAGAGAGAGAGAGAGAGAGAGAGAGAGAGAGAGAGAGAGAGAGAGAGAGAGAGAGAGAGAGAGAGAGAGAGAGAGAGAGAGAAAGTAAAACAATACCGGCATATAAAAAAAAAAAAAAAATCCGAGCAATAGGCTTCTACAGATGGCTGCTGGTGTTCCATGGCCGTTGCGTGTCAGGGTAGCTACATGGCGGAGGTTCACAAGATGCGACATACATACATACATACACACACACAACACACACACACACACACACACACACACACACACACACACACACACACACACACACACACACAACACACACACACACACACACACACACACACACACACACACACACACTGTCAACGTGAGTTGGTGACTCTCCGCCGTCTGTCTGCAACTGATCACGATTTTTGTAAAGAGGTAATTTTTAAGTACAAGTAATGTGCGACAAAGCTCAATTCATCGGCAGCAGTAAACGTGAACCAGTAAGTACGGGTAGCAACATTCGGCGGGTTTACGATTCCTTCGTAGGAGATTCAACGGCGTCTGGGCTTGTATAGAGAAAAATAAAGAAGAGATAGAGATAGGGACAGACAAAGATAATGGCAATGATGATGGTAACGATAAAATTATAATAATAATGATAATGCTAATAAAATAAATGATAATGTTGACAAAAGAGAAGAAGGAAGAGAGAAAAAAAATGTAAAATGTTGTAATGTGAATGTAACTGTCGGGTATTACGCAATAAATTTAAGAGAGTGCGTAACCCTATTGCAACAGGTTTCGATTCCATCAAAGTTACATATTCACCAAAACCTTAACTAAGAAGCAGAAAGAGCAGAGAGAGAGAGAGAGAGAGAAGAGAGAGAGAGAGAGAGAGAGAGAGAGAGAAGAGAGAGAGGGGAGAGAGAGAGAGAGAGAAGGGGGGGGAGAGGAGAGAGAGAGAGAGAGAGAGAGAGAGGAGAGAGAGAGAGAGAGAGAGAGAGGAGAGAAGAGAGAGAGAGAAGAGAGAGAGAGAGAGAGAGAGAGAGAGAGAGAGAGAGAGAGAGAGTAGACCATTAAAGCGAGTTAGAATGTTATAAAACGTGGCACTTAGTACAAATAATCCTAGAGTGAATTCGTGTAGAGCGAATAAGCGAACAATTACCGCGGCAAGTAAAGGGAAAGTGATTTTCAAAACACCACATGTATAAATTCACAGAATGAAAGTGAAAACGCAAGCAGGAACAAAGGAACTACTAATAAACAGCACATCAAGTGAAGCAACGATTACTGTAAATTCGCAACTATAGACACGAGTAATATACGCGGGAAAACCGATACATTATAATTGGATAAATTGCTCTGAAAAAAAATTAAAACATATGCAGTATGAAGACAATATACGATAGTCTCAAAGACACACATAACACAACAATATACATCAATTAAAGATGGTTGGGGAATGACGTGGGGGTGAGTGAGTGTCACAGTGACCTGTGCGTGACTTCGTTGTGAGTTAAAACAATTAACAGTGAGCCTGTATAATGGTACTGAAAGTGCTGTAAAGTGTTGTGGGGGCCTGTCGAGCATCTTTTCTGTTAGTTCAGGAGTGAAGCAAGACTGTGTCCTTGCACCAACCCTTTTCAACACGCATGGACTGGATACTGGGCAGAGCTACTGTTCAAAATCATTGTGGAGCACACTGGAATATCAAGGTTACAGACCTGACTTGCTATTCTATCTGAGTTGTTGGAAACCGTGGAAAGCTGCGGCGCTGCGATAGCATTTAGCAATAGAAGCGAGCCCTAGGGTTCTCAGAGTTCCTGGACCAAGACCAAGGTCAGGGAATTTTGGACGTTAGATAACACTGTATCACCGGGTACGTCTTGCGCGAGGAATTGAAACACGAGAGACTATACCTTGGAGTGTAGTTCATAACTCTGGCCTGTCAGACCATGAAGTCAGCCGAATTGGCCTGGTAAGCAGGGTCATAAAATCTCTCAACAAGAGTATCTGATGCCGCGGTACCTGTGCAGAAAGACCAAGCTACGGGTTTTCAAGGCCCTGATAATACGTTTTGCTAATACGGTAGCGAAACCGGACATTGTCCTGTGCCTTGGAGGCTCGTCTCGGAAGCCTATCATTTTGTATTATGGGTCCTAATGCGCCAGATCATGGGGTACGTGTTGA
>NW_020869159.1:305804-338304 GCF_003789085.1 Penaeus vannamei
CTCCTTGGAGGAGATTACGGTAATGATAATAATCATATTTACTCGTATTACCAATTCCTGGAATCGTCTAAGTTAATCTAGGTCTAAGTCAGGCTAAAACATGCCTCTGGTAAAAAAAATTCTTAGAAATCTTTCTTCATAACTTTTTGAGTTATCTTGCTAACCAACGAACAAACAAACCATCTACCTAACCAACGTCACCAAAAATACAACGTAGTGGACGTGATGTACCTCCACTATGTTGCGAGTCCAGACTAGGCGAGTCCCCCTGTTAACAGCGCAGCACCTCCAGACCAGCACCATCTGTGGGAGTTCTTGGCAGCCACCCTGGCTTGGTTTTGTTTTATTTACACAGTTTAGATTTCTTTTACCGGCCTCAGGTTTATTTTAACTTTTAATGGTTAAATAAGTTTCACTCTTATTTTGATCTCTTTTTATTTATATTATTTAAAAGTATTTGCGACAAGACACACGAGTTGCTAAAAACCACAGTCGCCGCGTATCACTCTCTATGGTGGTTCGCTTGTCCGAGTAGCAGCGTGTGGTTTGCGGGGCGCCCGACCTCACCGGACTCCTCCTTCGTGTTTTCTTGTGTCCTACGAGAGAGAGATAAGTATATTTTCATTCTTGTAGGAGGCCAGATAGGATGCGATGTATGAATTGTACAGTTGCGGAATTATATTTCAGTACACTTTCTGGGTCCCACTTTTGTACCTCTGGCAACCAGTCGAAGTAAACATAGCGTAAATAGTATTTTTGTGAATGATGCTAAAACCCTAGGTAGTTTTTAAAAAAAGTGTGATTGGTCGAAAATGAGTAACCAATAAGTGTATTAATGAATATTTTTTGAAACTAAGTAAGCCATTTGATCTTTCGCTTTCTTCAAATAAGTGATAAAGAACAAAGCATGTAATATTAGTTATCATTGACTTTGTAGTTGGATATTCTTCAAATGCGATATCCTGGCATTGTTTGCTTATCCAAATGGCAACATCTATGATGGGGAGGCGGCATTTCCTACTCCTTACAACATAAGAAGTATCATTTATAGATACATATTTCTTAAAACATGAAAAAGTTTCATGCTTTGAACATTTATGTATGGTAACGAAATTACCTAAAAAAAACTGTAAATACAGTTGATACTTGCACCATCTAGTAGCAGCTAATCGACCTAATGTTTTTTTTTATCTTTATGCCTGAATCAAACACATATTGAATGAACAAAAACCGTGCTAAATGAGATTTTTCAATACAGAGCATGAACAAAATCACACTTAGGTTACATTGAATATGTAGATTCGTTATCGATGTGTGTGTGTGTATCGTCTATGGAAATATGGTCATGCTTGGTAATGAGTTACGAAAGAGTATATAATCAGCTATTATGCATTGAATCGGCGTTTCTTTGAGGAGTCGCATCCACATTATGATTACCGCAGGGTATTCTCGCCCTTGAGCAGTAGGTGGGTAAAGGTGATTGTCCTCTGCGACGTGTTATCGGAGTCGTGGATGGGACCCCGTATGTGTCGGAAAGGGGGGGGGGGATAGGACTGTCTTGCCGCGAGGAGTTGTTTCAACTCAAGCAACTATTAGCTGGGTGGTTCCAAGGAGGGTGAATAGCAAAAATCTTAGAACCAACTCCCAATACTTGCGTTGTATATCTTGTTCATTCTAATGAAATGGGAATTTCTCGGTCAGTTGTAATTGTCATCTATCCATTTTATTTCTATTTGTCAGTGCAATGTAATGCAATATATGCGTAGGTATAGATGATATTAGCATATCAAACCTTTACATCAAATTCATTCTCTTTATACATTGTCCTAGAAGTAATAATTTCCCGGAACAATGTAGAAAATAACACGAAGTCGTATATTTCATCTCTTTTATGCTAATGAATATTCCTCAATTCCTGAATATCCACTTCGCTGGAAAAATACATGTCCGATGGTCTTAGACGTCATAATAACATGAAAAATCCGAGGTCAAAGCGAGGCTGCCAAGCTGACACTTTTTTCAGGATGGACGCAAAGAAAGCTGTAATTTGATATAGACTTCTACAACGGGGTGGCATAGCTCAGTGGTAGAGCGCTGGCTGTGCAATCGCATGGTCCTGGGTTCGCGCCCGGATACCCCTCTCAGTTGACTCAGCTGTGAATGAGCACTGTTATGCTGACGTCAGCATGCTAAGGTCAAAGTCGGGGCAGAAAGGAACAGGTCACCCTACCGCATCATTTCGCGGCTTAGTAAGCATGATTCTCTACAAAACATGTCCCTTACGTCCAGATGGATATGGGACCACCTTTGACTTTTGACAATGGGATGAGGGAAAGTAACTTCTCCAATGGTGATATATTCGGAGAGCTGGGCACCCATAACGAGGAAAATACACCGGTAATACACGGAAAGCTCCATTGCTGAAGGGAATTAAAGGTGTAAATAGCCCTTTTCAATATTTCAGAAATCAATTTATTTCAGTTTACTATATAGATATTTGTTTATACAGAAGAGTGCCTTACACGTCATATTTCATGTTCAGATTCTATATTATTTACATTTCACATATGACAGACAAATTATCTATAAAACGGCGAGGCGCGGCCGCGTGACCTGCGATATGTGGGGGGAGGATCTCCCTACATGATGTTGGCGAAACGGGGAAAATGCTTTTAGACAAATATATCGAATTGTTAGAAAGAAATCCTCCCGTCAGTACACTGTTATGCCTTGGGCCCGTACTTTTTAAAACCTTTCGCCAGGGCTGGCGAAGGTTCGCCGGGCGATCCGGAATTTCGTACTTTTAAATCATGCCTGGCGACGTTCGCAAGGGCTGGCGAAAGATCATATTGGAACAGCCTGGCGAAGAGAGCTGTTTGAAACCATTTTCTTGCTTTCAAATTATAAATTAGTAACATATTTGTGTATGATAGATTTAGGAATCACATTCAAATTATAAGATATCTTAAAATCATATTTGTTATTAAATAACGTATTACGTATTTTTTTTTCAAGACCTTCGATTTCCAGTCGAGAGCTCAAACATCAGCTGTATTCCTACCATCCTACCCCTACCCCCACCCCCGAGATGTCTTATTTATATTTAGGTTGTTGTTATTTGGTTGTAAGGATAATGTTCTTTTCACAGATATTACCAGAAGTGTTTTTTATGGCGGCATGTTTATTTTGGCTATAGAAACATAGCTGTAGTGCTCCATCGTATAAGAGGCGTCTTTAATGATACCCTTGTAGGCCTACAGTTCAATATCTTACATCAGTTGGAATAGTAAAATAGTAATTTTTAACTCTTGTTAAAGTATAAAAGTTATTTTTTGTATAAAAGTATAAGGTTGATATAATATAGTATAAAGTACTTTTAAAACCTTTCGCCAATTGCTGGCGTTCGCCTGGCGAAGCTTCGCCAGGCGAACATCTGAGTGAGGGAGGCCTTACTTTTAACCAAGACAGGTGTTCGCCAGGCCTGAACGAAAAATCGCCAGGCGCTAACATCTTGTTCCTGCTAATCAAGCGCTTCGGCGAATGAAAAAAAAAAAAACGCGAGAAAAAAAGCAAAAGGTTTTAAAAGTACGGGGCCATAAAGTTAACCTTGTTATAAAAAGTGCAGTATAGCAAAATTAAAAAGTTAATTTTGTTATAGTATAAAGATATTTTTCTTCTTTGTTATAGCATAAAGTTAAATTTTAACTCCTTTTAAGTGAGACTATTGCGGAAACAACATTTTGTCTTCTTCTCGAGGTTAATAATTAAGTTTAGGTTATGTTATGTGCACTGCATATGTGAACAAATTTGCGCTAGATTTAGCGAAATGCAAGATGTTAGCGGTGGCGAACGTTGGGTTTTAAAAGTAAGGCCTCCCTCACTCAAATTCGCCTGGCGAAGCTTCGCCAGGTAACGCCACACTGGCGAAGTTTTAAAAGTACGGCCTAAGCGTTGACTTCGTATTTCCATGGACGAGACACACACACACACACACACACACACACACACACACACACACACACACACACACACACACACACACACACACCACACACACACACACACACACATGATGAAACATCTATGCATTCTGTAAAGAAGAATCTAATGTAGCATGATTTCTGTTTATTCAAAATGTGTTTGGTTCTGGAAGAATCTACAAAGATCTTTTTCACATTTTTGTTTGATTTTGCTGCTATACAGAGATATTTAAAGCATGAAGCTAAAATCATTGATACTTCTTGTGTTGGAAGAATGGGGAAATCCCGCCTCCACACCATAGGCGTTTCCATTTCGATAAACAAACAATTCGAGAATATCGCATTTGAGGAATATCCAACTACAAAATCAACGATAACTAGTATTGCATGTTTTGTGATCACTTATTGGAAGAAAACGGAAGATTAAATGGCTTAGTTTAAAAAAATATTCATTAATATATTGGTTATTTACATTCGACCAATCACACTCTTTGTTACAAACTACCTAGGGTTTTAGCCTCATTCACAAAAATACTATTTACGCTATGTTTACTTCAATTGGTTGCCAGATATACAAAAGTGGGACCCAGAAAGTGTAATGAAATAAAACTCCTCAACTGTACATTTTTGAGAATATACAGACTGAGAGGATCTCAGGTTTTCCTTTGAACTTTTTTGGTTTCGCTTTTATCATTTTGTTCGTTTAGTTCTTTTACCCTTTTTTCCTTTTTTTTCATTTTTTTAAAAAGAAGAATACATATATTTAAAGAGACAAACAATGAAAAAGGGACAATGATAACGTGGCTAAAGTTAATTATAATGATAATTGAATTTGAAAGATAACAATTAAATAAACAAGGTGACCTCATACTTACGGGTAAAAGGGCTTTAGGTTGTGATGGGGGGTCATGCTGCAATACACGCCTACCACTTTTTAAACAGCTCCCCTGTCCGTAAATTGCAAGACCCGCGTTGTAGTATGCCAATGTATCAAAGCTGGAAACACTACAATAACCTACATGTCGGAGATAATTATGAAGTTGTTGCGTAAGATTATGATTTCATTTCACTTCGTACATCGCGTCGGAACAAATTTGTAAAAACCTGTCAAAACGAACCCAATTAAAGCTGACAGGGAAGTTCAAAATAATTGAGCTTATAAGCATAAGTTGCGTCTATCAGGTCGGCCGTTCGCATGTATTTTACTCGATGTTGGAGTTTGGAGAATGCGCGGGACGATTTTCTATAACGGTTTCTGGTTTTGGCGGGAAGGCGATTTTCATGTCTGCATGCCAATGTCCTGCAAATTAACGTTCCTCAAAATGCATATCAGTTTATGTACGAAAATACACCCAACATGACGAAGGCGTTACATTTTTCCCCCTTTTTGAAAACAATTTCATGTGTTGCCTCTGGCGAGCATATTCTTTATATTAAAAGTTTTAAGTACTTTTGTCATGAAGTATGAAACGTAACGTTCTTAATCATGATTACCTGTTCAGTTTTCTTCAGTATCTTATTAAAAGGTATTGAACTTTATCCAACCATGTTTGATCTGCAGACTGGATTAATTACAAGAATGAAAGAAAAAAAATCGCCTGTTTATGTACGCGCTGCACGCTTCTTCGATAAGTCATAGCATCCAGAACCTTCCCTGCTGAAAGGAGAGATGTCCTGAAAGTGGCTATCAAGGTTGTTAAATTTATCAAACTTTGAGCCTTAAACAGTCGTCTTTTCAAACTACGTAAGGATATGGAATGTGTGTGTGTGTGTGTGTGTGTGTGTGTGTGTGTGTGTGTGTGTGTGTGTGTGTGTGTGTGTGTGTGTGTGTGTGTGTGTGTGTGTGTGTGTGTGTGTGTGTGTGTGTGTGTGTATGTGTATGTGTGTGCATGTGTCCATATGCATATTATATATATATATATATATATATATATATATATAATATGTGTGTGTGTGTGTGTGTGTGTGTGTGTGTGTGTGTGTGTGTGTGTGTATGTATGTATATATATACATACACACAATATATATATATATATATATTCATTATATTATATATATATATGTGTATATATATTATACAAATTTATACATATATACACGAGGAGAAGTCAAAAAGTTCTCATGCAAATAGTCTATAAATTTATTTTCAAAACAACCAAATTATTTTTCCGCATAAAATGTTTTACCACGGTAACCTATGTTTCCACCGGTAAATTACGTCTTTGTAGAATTGCTGGAGCTGTTTCTGACACGACGTTATATATATATATATATATATAAGGTCATGTTTGCGGAAGGTAACCTTGGCAATATTGGTGTTGGACTTTCGACAGCCTGGGGGGATGATAGTGTTACACTTGCAGAGGAGGACAGACAAAGGGGAGAAGAAAATGGCTAATGATTCAAATAAATAAATGTGCTAGACATCAAAGGTCATATAATACTGTGATAAAGTGTTGTGGCGAAAGGGGCACACATAATTGTATCATTAGAAATAATAATAATAATAATAATAATGATAATAATAATAATAATAATAATAATGAAAATAATAATAATAAGAATGATTATAATGATAATGATAATGATATAATGATTAATAATGAATAATGCTGAAAACAAATTAATCAAAGGTCATAGAGCACTATGGCAATGCCTTGTGGGCGAAAACGGTAAGAATGAGTTAACGATCAGAGTAAAATGTGTCAGATGTCGAAAGGTCGTTGAGCGCAATGCAAAGAGCTTTTACGAAGCACTCAACGGGTAATGAGGGCATCGAAGGAAGAGAAGAATCCGGAAGATAAGAAAAGGGAACAAGAGAAGGTGGCGAATTATTAGGAAGAACGTCTGGAAGGGAAGGATCCGGAGGAGACGCGTCCAGGCGGGAGCGATAAGAATAATGGGAAAAGAGGGGACGGCGTAGAAGGAGAAGGAGAGGATGGAGTGTGTTGGGAGAGAGTAGAAGGAAAGAAGGTAAAGGGAACTTGAGGAGGAGGAGGATGGATATCGGAAATTACTTCTAATGTAGAGGGAATAAGAACAGAGAAATTGGAGGGTAGATGAGATTGGCGATCTCTTGGGTCGTGTCTAAGTAGATTTTGAATGTCAAAAGGGAGTCACGTGTGTTTCCAGGAGGGAGCGGAAGTGATGGCAGGGAAAGCAGATGAGGAGTAGATGAGGTGTGTTGGGAGAGAACGGTTAATAGTAGATGTTTAGAAATAAATGTGTTGGGAGGTGGAGGAAGGAATGTAGAGTGAGCATGAGGAAGAGTCCATGTATCCTAATAGAATATTCTGTCTTTTTTCAGCGAAATATGAATACGTATATATAACTTTACCTCATTTGTGAAGATATAACGCATATCAGAATCAATACGTAAGGTTGGGACTGATGCCTGTAAACCAAACAGCGTTCTTGTTTTCCTACCTAATAGTAGGATGGTCAGTTAAAGGGTTAAAGGTTGCCGTAAAATACCTTACTACTTAATGGCAACCGGCGATTATTATCCCTCCTAGTTCAGAGCCGAAGACGAGCTATAGGATGAGGACGATGTCACCCAATCTCCAGCTATTGCTCCTAAAAGGTATGCGCATTTTCTTAAATCTACACTATGCCAGCATGTTACTTTGCGTTAAACAATTGCACTATTCTTATTTTAGATTTTAAAATTAAAAATCGGATTCTGTTCCACACTGTATTGCCCTTTGTAGTACATTATGGTGCGTGAAAGGAGTGTTGGGATGCGATGCTCCTTGATCCCGACTTCCAACCTTGGCTGAAAAGGTTCCAGAGTGATAATACCAGGGCGTACTTGACTACTTGTTGCTGCAGCGATGACAACTATCAAGCGGCGCAAAAGGATGCAACTTCATGTTGAAAATCAATAACGCTTGACAGTCCAACCGATTCCCGAACGGCCCCAGAGGATCCTAATGTTTTTGCATTTACAATATTATTTCGCTGTTTCATTGCAAAGGACAACTTACCTTTTACATTAGCTGATGGACTGATTGCTTAGATGAAGGCCATGTTTCCCGACTCTGCAATAACCCAAGGAATGTGACCGAAAAGAACTAGCCTAAATGCGCTGACAATTAAAAAACAAAATGACTGAAGAGCTAGTCAAAAAAAGGAAGAAAAGCTAATTTTCTATCATACTTAACGAGTCCACCGACTTCAGTATGTAAAAATGTTGTGCTAAATCAATTCTAATATTTTTTTTCTACCTGGTCAATGTTTCTGAGTTGGAATCTTCTGAGGACAGGGAAAACCCATACAACTTCATAATGGAAAAAATAGTCCTAAATAGGCCTCTTTCACTCTTAATTGATTTTGCAGCAGATGGAGCTTCAAATATAATGGGAGAGTACAGTTCAGTTTCAAACAGATTAAAAGCAGTCCTTCCTGGAATTGTCCCTCTTAAAACGCATTTTTCACTCAATCCACCTCCTTGCCTCTAAAACTGCAAGGTCTCCTCCTCGCGGCCGTGAGGATTGACTGAGATCACTCTATTCTTATTTTTCTAGCAGCAGTAAGAGGAAAAGGGAGCTTCAGGAGTATGAGGCGATCTGTGAAGTTAAACCTCACAAACTTCTCCATCCCTGCCAAACACGGTGGCTCTCTCTAGTTCAGCCAGATGACCATGTATTGGAGCTTCGGAACCCATTTGCTTTTGTATTTTTTCCTCTGCAGAGCCTTCTGTATATTTGTATTATCCTTTTCTTTCATTTGGTCCAAAATCAAGGATCTTCACTTGTATATTAAAGCAACAGCCCTAAAATACACTGCACACCATGCATGGACGTAGTATCTAACTGCATAAAAGTATACATGGATTGTTATTCGACTGAATTAAAACTCTTCCAGATTACGTAAATAGAAAAAATAAATGAATCTTGCACATTCTTCAACTTATGTTTCCTCCACAAATATTGCCAAGATTACTTTCCGTAGACCTGATCTACCCTCCTTGCTCGACCATATCACCCCCCCCCCCCCCGCCCGCCGTCAATGTCAAAATAGGCCACCCTGTTAAACACGCTCCTCACCCCGATACCCTCTGTGTGCCCAACCTGGCCATGATCGATCAAACTGCTCTGCACAATCACGCACATGTGCCAATTGTGGTGGCTCCCAATAATGCATTTTATAGGGCTCCCCTACCTGCAAATTTGAGTCTGAGGTGATAATTCTCAGATTCAAACTTATTTCGTAAGGAAGCACGCAGACGATTTTTTTCTTGCCCCTATTTCAATACTGTACTTTGATCTGCCCCTCGCCCTCCTTCCCGAGAGGTTTCTACAGTTCTCCTTTTATCCCTTTCTCATCCCACTTATATCCCTTCCTTCTTCCATTCAAATTCTTTTGACATTCTAAATCCAGACACCCCAATCGTCACCACTACTCCAAACACTCCAATATCTGCTACATCAACCTGTCCTTTTGCCCCTTAAACCTCTGACCCCTCTTCTCCCCATTATAAGAAAACCTGTTTCTCACAAACCTCCCCAACCAATTCCACTTCAGAAACTCTCGAAGACATTTAAAATATGTAATCATGACCCAAGATACCATGCATACACCTCATCCATCCTCCAACCTCTCTGCTCCCATTCCCTCTACACTCAAAAGTAATTGCTACGCATGCTCTCCCTACAGCCCCTCTTCCCACTGAATTGCTATACGACTTCTGAAGAGTAGCAATAATCATCAACTAACCCCCTTTACCCTTTTCAGTACTAAGCCTTTCCATAGCGCTATATGATCTGATGTCTAGCACATATATTTTACTTTGTAACCATCAACCATTAAATTTGCGTCCCCCTTAATCAAATTTATGCAGGCAATCATGTTTTAGAGGCACTTCAAATCATTAAATACATTACTAATCCACAGGTAGTTGCCAACTTCCTGTTCAGGTGCAGGGTGTTCCTCATAACATTTTGTCAGCAAATTAGGGGTGATCCCCTATCTTGGGCCTCAGTGGTCATATATCACTATAGAAAGTATTGTGGTGAAAGGGGTTTAAAGTTCTTCAGTAGAACAAATCGTCTTAGGTTTCAATGGAAGTATAAGAGAGTATGGTAGTGAAAGCAAATGGGGTAGGATAGGGATTCACAGACGGGGATGGGTTAAGGATAGGGGTTGGTTAGATCAAATGGAGGGTACTTATACATCTGAGGAAGAATAGTTTGTCAAATGAAAAAGGAGGATTACTTGAGGATGTTCGGCAGGTTGGGGGGTTGGGGAGTGGAGGATAAGTAAGGAAACGCAAGGGTACGGGCTCCTGTAAAGCGGGGCAGAATAGTAGGATATATATGACTGAAAGAGGAACATCGCATGAGGAGCATAGATGTGGGTTGGAGGTATGAATGCGTCAGTCGAGCGTGCCCTATTCTTAACAGGGAAAGACAGTTTCCTAACGGCAGTTTCCTAGCGTCTGTTCTGGCGGTATGGCACCGATCAAGGAGACGTGCAAGGGATTGGAGGGGCAAAATGGAACACCCAATGTTAAATCAGTTGAGGCCTTGTGTAAAGTTGTAGGAAGCATCTGTTTTACATTTACATTTTTGTAAAATTGGTGAAGGTTGGTCTTTGTATACCCTAATGAAAGTACCCATTCATATCTATTAAGATACAATGAAATGGAATGTAGCATAAAGTTAAGATATATATTAACAAGCTTTAGTAACACACTAACTGTAATATGAAAAATATAATAGTTTGTCTTAATAATACGTTCTCTGTTATACCATGTTCAGGACTTTGTCAATGTTTTGAGAAATCACGCTAGCTTTGACTTAATCTGCGGTGTTGTCTATTTATTGAAAAAATTATACCGCATCAGCATCCAAAATCATTAGCGGCGTAATCAAAAGATAGCGATTGGGTGAGGCTTGGGGATGCACTCCCCGGGTAATGATTTTTTGTTCATAATGCAATGTTTATGAATTACGAGAGTGGTCAATGTTCAAAACAAATAAATATACCAACATCAAAGATCATACAGTGCTATGATAAACTTGTGAAGAAAGGTCAAAATGAGTTAGCGATTAAGAGTCAAAGGTAAGACAGCTCTTGTATTTCATTCATTTATTAAATTTCATTGACGGGGTATTCAAAATATAGCGATAGGGTAAGGCTCGAGTCCCCAGGTAAGGAAAGGTCATACAGCAGTATAAAATACTGTGGCGAAAAGGTTAAGAATGGGAACGATTAGGAAAAAATATATTAATTGTCAAAAGTTGTTGAAAGCTTTAGGTTAGTATGGTAGTAACAAGGGTAAAGAGGAAAAAGCAAACGGATTACGAAGGCCATTCCGGACAGACACAAAGCCAGGCTTTTATCCTTTCAGCACGGCACGGCGCTCCCACTTTGGGATATGGACAATAGAGAAGGAAGAGAAAAGACGATGCAAAATTAATCGAGGCAAGGGCTGAGGTCCAAGGTAGGGGGCGAGTCCCCACATTGACCCTGTCTCCGTCTCCTACCCTCCCAATGACGAGGAGCAAGGGATTGGGGGGGGGGGGGAACGTTGCCTGTCCGTTGGTGTCATTACTTTGACATGCATACTTATAAGGCCTAAATTTTTGGACATCTGCAGCCACGTGGTGTTAATCCATTACTTATTTTATCTTTAGTAATTGTATATGCAGTAGCCAATTAATTGATGTTCAGAAATGAGGAACAAGCACATGCTAGCCAAAATTGCCTCTTAATTCAGTATATGTTGTCCAATCATGTTCAGTACAGCCCTGTCCAGACAGGCGACCTTAGCGTGTGTGCAGGCTAAGGCTTTCGTAGGTATTTATACTGGTATCCAAACGACTTTAGTTGGACAGTCAGAGCCTGGCAGTAACAAACAGGATCGAGTGCTGTACAACATGGATCGTAGAACACAAGAGAATCGTTATAACAATGTGCGCAAAGAAAATCTAGGCTGAAGAAAACGTGCTGTAAAGATTGGCTTCAAATAGAAAACTTATGAAGTCATGTGACAACAATGCGGGAATTGACAGACCGGAAGCAGATTATGCCAACTCCATGAGAATGGACCCTAATACATTTTATAAACTTTTTCTGAAGTGGAGCCTTGTATCATGAAACAAGATCATGAGGCAGAGCATTTCAGACATGGCTCTTGTCGATACAACTATTTAGTTCAGTTAATTCTCAAAACTAATGTTCTTTGGACATATCTGATGGTTGGTGGGACACGAAAACTGATAGCTCGTGGGTTCTGCGGCACTGTCAGTGCGTGCGTCTGGCAGCAATTTCATACCACCAACTACCGCCTAACCTTGAAAAGCAACAGGCAAACCGTCGATACATCTCTAAACATTAGAGTAACCTTGTACACATCTTTGCTCGCGATTTCTCCATTTTGACGTCTCACCGAGCAAACCTCATCTGCACGGACGGGGTTTTTATGTTAGGATGCTTCTGGTTGTCAAATTTATCGTAGTCTAATTCCAATGCCTACTTTTCTTTTCCATGCGTAACTCGAAACTCCCATTTATTTACCAGCGGCTTTCGAGGATGATAAAAAAAGCATACAAATGCACATGGTATACTAAAAACAGCAGCAGCAGACCAGCAAATAGTTTAAGTTATCTAGGTGGCTCTTGCACAACTCTAGTTCCATTAAATCTTAATTTAAAATTGTACTATATTCCCTCTGGTCTAGTGGATTATCTCTTAGCAAGAAATGAATGTGTCATATTCAAAGTAATGTTTCTTACTGTTTCTTACGGTTGTATTTTTCAGCCTAAATTGAAAAGGAAAACCCTTAGGCTGGGTTACCTGGTAATTCAATGTTAACAAATATAGGTTACCAAATGTAAAGTTTACAAAGGACAAATAAAAAACATCGTTTAGTTTATTTAGGATTTTTAAGCATTCTGCCTTGGGTCCTTCTTTGTACCACGGATGAGACCAGTCCTTCTGGCGGCGATCAGACCAACCTTGCGACCAGCACTCTTGTTTCTGGATACAGTGGAAGCCTTACCAATATGTTGATGGTTACCACCACCATGAGGATGCTCTACCGGGTTCATGGCCACACCACGCACCTTAGGCCAGCAGTTCCTCTTCACCCTATACTTATGATAGGCACGACCAGCCTTCAGGATAGGCTTGTCAATACGTCCACCACCAGCAACAATACCTACAACAGCAATAAAATGTATGAGAACACTGCCATAAATATTACAAGGAAAGTAGTATAAATATATTTGTTACACAAAATATGGCTACAATCAAACCCAGGGATGGAGTCCTTCATATTAATGCAACTAGTTGATATTCATAAGAATATATTACTGATGCTGTCATTTTGCAATTCAGCATACTTTATTCAGTCAACAGCTTGTGTATGCAAACTGCTGGACAACACTTACAGGAATATACCAAAGCTTCTTTACTTACCAATCATGGCACGGTTGGCAGAGGGCAAAACCTTCTTGGCTCCTGAAGGGAGCTTTACACGGGTCTTCTTGGTTTCAGGGTTGTGGGCAATGACCTGAGCATAATTGCCAGATCCACGGGCAATACGGCCACGGTCACCAGTCTTCTCCTCAAGGTTGCAAATGATGGTACCTTCAGGCAGATTTCCAATGGGGATGACATTGCCTACATCAAGGTTAGCTGCAAGAAAAGAAAAATATCTTAGAACAGTTTTTATAAGTTATTTTCTATAATACTTAATAGATATTAAGACTTTACACAATTATTTATATCATGGTATAACTCAATGATAAAATATATATATAACAATGTATTAACATCACGCGACACACCACTATCCTCCACTTTAGCTACATCCACACGGCAATCACTCACGTACATCAACAGAGCTTACAAAACTCATAAATATGTTCATAGCATACTCAATAACATTAATTTTCATGAGCTAGACCTGGTTATCACTTATGAGGAGCATATGTATATCTTTATAATTGAATTTTATATTAGCATTTACTTTAGCACAAGGGCAAAATACATATCTGCATTTATATATATTTAATGAAGTGTTCACATATTTCAACTTAATATCACATAGATCGAGATAAGGATATTGAGAACTATCTACATTAACTGCAGTAGTAATGCTTATGTCATCAAATTAGCCGAAACAAGATAGGGCATGAGACATAATAAAATAAAATATGTTTAATGTGCACCAGAGAAGGTCGCAGTTGAACACTACAAATTAGTTACAGGATTGCTAGATGAAATATTATATAGAGTTCATGGAAAAACTGCCGAGAGATGATGATGATCCAAGGTAGTGTATATGGAATATATATCTATTCTCACCACTATAATCACATAATAAGTACTTCATTAGATAGTAGATAATGCAGAGGAATTAAGAGGTAAGACGTCATTTTCCTACAAATGTAGCCATGAAGTCACGGAAATAGTTAGAGGGAGCCATGGGCTCATTAGAGAAGGATTACAATGTTTACAAATAAAACCAATTCTGTCCAAATATATGACTCAAGGTGAGTGCTATGTGTTACGTGGTGGGCATTAGGATGAGAATTGTTGGTGCATATGATGTATGTGTGTGAGTATGAAATAGCTCTATTAGAGAATTGTATTTAATAGCTTTATCCTTATGCAGTTTATATACAATCAATGATAACATAGGCTACAAATAAAAAATATTGAGGCCTTGAAATACAATTACTAATAAATAATACTATATAGCCAGAGTAAAACAATGCTAAGGAGGTAGGCAAATCTTTACCCCATGCAATACTAGTAGTCGAGGTAGACCTAAATGCCTATATAAAACAAGCACTCAATACTGGATGACTATATTAAGTTCTAGAAGGCCTGTCCCTACACAGCGACATGATAAGCAACTACAGAGCTGGAGTTTACAAGTGTATACACAAATGAAATTATTGTAGATTGAGTCAGCCCATGAACTATCTTTTATAAATATCCTCGTATATATATACGAAGACTGAGTTATGGAGGAGTATATACCATGTGTGAAAGAGTTATGCTCATTAATGACCAGATTCATTACATATCTACATACAGGCAGTGAAGGGCTACCACAGAATCTAATGGAATAGAGGCAATGTTTCAAGTGTTGTATATTTATCGGCCAGTATAAAAAATGTTTCTATAATATATTCTATTTACCTATATACTCATTTAACTGAGTATATTAGGCTATATAATATATATATATATATATATATATAAAAAATATAGCTATGTCTCTAATTAGTTGTATTGGGCAGTATGATGTTGCATAATAGCTATATATATAGCTTGTTATTTATCTATATCTTATGCTTTAATACATATATATCTTAAAGCAAAATACTGTGCCTAACTCCTATAATATATATAAATAGTAGTAGTTAGTATATATATAATACATTAATAGATATCATAGAGGTAAATATCATCATATATATACTAAGTATATAAGTACTAAGACATATACAGACATGTGTAATTTAGTAAGTTATTCCCTTTGCACTTTTATCTAAATTCATTAGCTATGTTACTTATATAAGCTCAATCATAGACCATAATCTAATTGTAATATATAACTACCATTAAAATTGAGTGTATTCTATGATTATATATTAAAGCATTTAATGGTCCTCATGTAAAAATTCTTAATAGTTAATCACTTTCAACTTTTAATCCAATAATTTAAATTACCTGGACTTTACGCTATATACTTCTTGCTATAGAGCAGTATAGACAACTGTTACAGTAGTTACAGCCCTCAGGCGGCAAGGAGATCTCCTTGGGATCTTTGTAACGTATAAAGAGGTAAAACACGGAAGTGAGAACGAATTGGACTTAAAGTAGTAGAAAGATCAACCTAACAAGCCAGGGTTCATGGATTGAAATTTAAGCCTGGCAATAATTTGTTACATACATTTAATAGTTATAGGAATTCAATGACAATATTTTCCACATCGCACTCACAACATACATCCTCCCCATACACTGAAAAAAGAGAAAAAAATAACAATTCACAATGCAACTAAATCTAAACTTGACTCATACACACACACAGCACATAATATATTTCACATTATATACAATCTCTATAATGGTCATTAATATAGGGAACCAACTATCAGAATATAGGGTGGTAATGCAAAATTATCATGATTACTGTCTTGCGCTATGGTGCTGTGATGTGTGTGAGCTGTGTGCTGGTGTATGATAAGTGTCTATGTAGTGGAGATGAGTATAAGCGCTTGTGGTCTGGCGAGTGATGGATGTTGTGTGTGTAGAGGGACTAGCAACGACACACCACCAGAGCAACCCACAAAGGTACTTACACAACACATTCAACACCCACACACACTAACAGCACACAAGCTCTTCAGAACATCAATCCAACATCAATTCACACAGCTACAACACACCACTTAAAGCATACACTCAACAACACATACTGTAAATAAATTAAAAAATAAATTATAGATATGGGTCATCAATAATTTACATGTTAGATTACTTATATATATAATTATATATTATATATATATACTGAGGGTGTGTGTGATGTAATGTGTGTGTGTGTTTGTGTTGCTGTTTATATTTGGGCATAGCTGTGTGTGTGTGTGTGTCTAAAGGTGTGGTTGTTGTTGTAGATAGTGATGCTGTGTTAGTAGCTGTCGTGTTTTGTGATTGTGGTCTATGACAATTTTATTTGTATACTGTAATAAGATCAGAATGGAACCACTGACACGCATATCATATTATATAATATATACACTTATATAAAGAGCATATATATATGAGTCATTAAACACAAGCACAATATATTCTACCTTATATAGATAACTATATGACGGTAAGGTTAATACCATTGCAACGATTATCTGATAGCATTAAATCGATACACGAACAAGGTAGACTAAGGCTTTTACCCTTATATCAGGATGGTTGGGTGTTGAGGAGTGAACATACCGATTACCTATTATATCTTTACCATATACTGGGCAAATACTAGATATTACGCGATCTAATATACTCAGTCATATATATATGTATCACCCTGTAATACTTATAGCTGTAATGTATAAAACAAATTACTATTAAAGATTGTAACCAAAGGTTATGTGGTTAGTTAAACATATTGAAAAAGCAAAGTGAGTTGGAAGGGGGTGAGATAATAGTAGTTATAATTAAGTATATATATAATACCAATACACCATATAAATATAGAATACTACAAGTTAAAATTAATTAAGTAGATATATTCCCCTAAAAGTACCTTATGTTATTATATGAGCAAATATTACCAGCTAATAATTGAATCAATTTCAATTACTTAATTCTTTATAAAATCAAAAAAGTGTAAGCAAAGTAATAATTAAATTATATCCCATTTAGAATAATATTATTGATTTATCAATATATTACTTACTCTAATAATGAGTTATAAGTAGAAATCCATATAGTAAGATAGTTGAGTAGTGAATGATAAAATTTATAAAGATCTTCTTACTAAATTAGTTATATCACCAGAGTTAATCTCTAAGTATATATAATATATATATACATACATATATATATATATATAATAGTAGATAAAAAAAATACTTGGTAGAGAAATAGTAATAGAGGATATATGGGTTCTATGATGGAGGTGAGAAGGAATTGAGGAATTTGAGAATCGATAGAAGAGAGAGGGAATGTATCGAGAGAACTTGCAGAACGATGAGGAGAGGAAGGAGAGAACAGGGAATTTTAATATGAGCATATGGGGTCTCTTAAGAACCGAACTCGCCTGCACCCACGCACTACACATGCACAACACAATACAACAACCAACCACAGTCTGTATACAACATTATATTCTGACTCCATACGATAAACTTGGGGCACCACCAAGACGAAACCATGGATAACCAAACTCTCATCTCACGCATAGCAGTTCTCACTATCACCGCCAGACAAATGGAACGGGGCAAGAAGGAATGATTTTCCAAACACCTTAATGCAGTATGTGTCCCATAACGGGAAATGAATGCAGACAGGCCATTATGGAGCTAGAGATTTGGAATAGTTCTCATGGTTGACGCCCAGACGCACTAAGAATTCTCTATAGCGCACCACTCATTCAAACACACAAATGAACAGCAATACTAATTCTTACTCCAACACAAAACAAAAGCCTGATAAAGCCAGTATGACCTGTCACGCTAAAACACTGAGCTCTCAGTACTCACCCTTCCAAATTCCCTAAGCATAGAACTTCTGAAACTCATGCAAGAAAAACACACAGCGACACTCAACCTTACAACAAGATGACAATGATGAGAGAATTATAATACAGGCTAGATAGCAAATAGATAGATAAATGAACATCAGATGATAGATCGGTCAGATGTTCTAAGTACTACGAATGGCATACATTATTAGATTTTACACACAGTGGAACATATAGTGACTAGTAGAAGCAATTAAACTGGGGCCCGATGAGGGGAACGCAGATATGAATGGGCAGATTGACGATTAATAAGGCAGTATGGGTTCATGCACTTAACAAATATTTTGTCTTTGCTGATAATAGTTGCACATAATCAAAGATGACAGATTCGCAGGCTCGAGCATATTGGGAGTGCAAACAACATTAAAGCAAAGTGGTGAATTATAGTCTCCAAAGCGAAAATGAATCAAGATCTGACCTCGATGCAAGACTTTGTGCACTTCAAGAGTTTTGAGCTGTCGGCACGATGCTTCAGTCGGATCCAGTCCAGGTCGCTTGGACCTGACTCCACCCAATGAAAGGGACAGTGTTGCCTCTTGCGCTCGGCCAGTACGCACCTGAATAGACAGTACAGCGAAGATTTAGACTTACACAGAAATTAGGATGAGAGATTATAGGAATGAATGGCGGTAGAGTAAATTGGGGTATGTTTATTGTCGACAGGCAGCGGTATGCGAGATATTGGGGGAAATTTTGACGCAAGTCTTCTCGAAGGAGGAACATTGAAGGGTAATTTTCTAAAGGCAGTTAAGAAAGGTAATCATACGTTCAGATTGAGATCAAGAAAATCTTTCATATCGGTCTTGTCACTTGCTGACTTTCATGCTACTAGTACACCTACTTCTACTAAAATACAAAGATGAATAGGAAAATTGTATGAGAACAAGGAAGTATATAATGATTAAGCAACGAATGATCATGATAATGACATTACTGCTATTGGTAATCAAACATGGAAGTGATAATGGACGGTACCAAGGGATAAGCATAATGGATAATAAGATAATAAGTGATGATAATACATTATAATAATGGATAACATGATAGTAAACCTTAATTATCGTTATCATTATTATTAGCATTATTGGGACAATATAAGAGGCCTAAGAGATAGAAAAGGATATCAGATATAAGGCCATTATATCTATGTGATCAGACATTAAGATAGTAATAATTACCACTAAAATTATAAATATACTATAATGTAATGATAAATAATAGGAAATGAGATGTGATGAGATAAGAATTATATAGGGGAATAAAAAAAATAGTAATACTTAGGGAGTAGACAGAATCGATAAGATGAATAAGTGGAGTAGTGAATAAACAAACATAACATATGTGCATACTGTCAGCTGATTTTCCACAAATTATAAGTAATAAGAAAAATCAATATTTGAAGAATTATAATCAAACATTAACTTATTTCTGGAAATACCACTTTGAGTTATCGTGACCAGGTGTGTTTGCCCCTACTGTGTCGCAATTAACTACTTAATCCTTCAAAAAAATCCTAAACTTTATGTTACCAAGCTGGGTAATGATGAAACGCTAGACTCTCGTAAAAAACCTGTTCTTTTTTGTTATCCTCTAACTAACCGACAGCTAACCACATAACAAAAACATAACCTTTTTGCGGAGGTAAATAATAAGTAATGATAATAATGATAATAAAAAATAATAATAGAAAACATATGCCCCATAATAATTATATTCTACGATAATGAGTAAAATAGTGATGATAAGTAATAATACATAAATATACATAACCACACCACAAACAAACGACATGATAATAGTAATAATTATATGGCAAATATCAAATATGAAGAATAATTTAATCAAGTCAAATAAACGATGTAATATTCAAACAATAGTAATAATAATGACAATAATAAATTGTCCGTGATCCGATCGTGATCTGGGATCCAGCATTTATTTTTAATGATTGCATCAGTTACCCTCGCCCTGCGCTTCATCGCTGCTAGATGCCCTAAGGATGTGTTTACAGACGTCACACCTGGCAGACATGTTTTGTCTCATGGGAAGCTTTGAGAAAGCTAATTTTAACAACTAAAATTCTTTCTAAGTAACTTATATATTAATCTTTTTTCCGTGCATTCAGTGACGCCTAAAGTTGCCTAGCGGTGTCTGTGATATCGTAGCTCATGCAGAAGTGCTGCCCTAGCGTTATGTAGTTTGAACAGGTGTCTTATCAGGTACATCATTATTAATTATTTTATGAATCATTATTATGATTATTATTATTAATCATGTCCATTATGCACGTCTCTTTTATAATGCGTACCTTCATTATCATTATCATTATACTGACAAGTAACTAAACAACAATAACAATTATTATTATTATTATTAAACATCACCTATCTTTGGCATTATCAACATTATCGATAATACATTTTACTTAAATTATCAATATGATCTTATCATCTATTGAGTTCGTCGTTGCTGGTATCTAGTTGTACATTTTTTCTTATTCCTATTATCTTCGGCCATTCATATTTTCGCAGATTATTGTTCTTATAACTCCTTTTTATCATTACCAGAATCCCACCCCATTAATATGACCCATAATTTTGAACGAACACTTAACCGCAGGGCATATTTACTCTAATGATAAAAGCTGAATGACCAATCGCCGGAGGGAGACATCGCAATTGTCTGGTGTACTAACAGGCCAGTTCGGGCAAATGTATCTTGTCGACAATTGATATATAACAATAAGTTACAATGTATCCGGAGACGAGCGCGAGGGCGCTTATTGTTGTCCAGAATGAGAGAAGGGTTCCTTTGGTAATGAGTAAATAATGTGAAAAATCCATAAAAGGGTATGTGCATTCTTTACGCAATCACTACGAGTAACTATGAACAAAAATTGTGCTAGTAGGGAGTACTCCAAGGCGGTCACAATAAGAGTCACGTGAAGCACGAGACAACAACCATATCAAGCAAGCATCTTCGCATTCTCATCCTCGCCGAGACGCGGAATTTTCTAATTACACTTGACGTTAGTCGGCCGGTGGCAGGGGCGAGTGCGTGGTGAGCAACTTCGGAGCTGACTCGCTGTACTACAGAATGCCGCCTTCAAAGAACTGGTGTTCGTGACGAAGTTTACAATTCAAATCAGCTTATCAAGTGGGCCGCACCCCTCCAAGATGACGCCTCTATCGGCAGGACACAGGAGGTAGCTTTGCATCTCGTTCGCTAGATCATGGAGAGCCCATTGTGCCCGCCCACAAGAGTTAGGTGTGCAACTCGGTTTCTTGAGTCTCTTAGTCTCTCTATGTTATCTATGCCCAACTGAAAGGATCTCTCTAGGATCGCTGTCCTCTTAGAGTTGAGCAGTGCCTCCTGCTGTCCTCAAGCACCCTGCTGACAGATTCCTCGTATAGTTTTTTTACGTCTATGGAGGCTCTATTGAATCGCTCAGACTGCTGATACATGAACTAGATTCATGCGCTTGAGGAGGTGTTAATTAGAATGAGTACAGTTATGTAGGATGTAATTTTCACGGGGTGAGTCAATCGGGCAAGCTTTAAACCGTGAACCACTCGACCCAACGTGTTGGAATAAACCCTGTTTTCGAAATTCGAACTCCTAAGACATGCTAGAGACCCTGTGGTATTATTTTTTCATCAGTTAATCAGAGATCAATTAAATATAGAATACTTAAAGTGAATGATAGCATCTATGACTATCAGCACAATGTATGTAAAAGCATCTTCTTTTGGCACAGGTGCTGTTTCCAGCCCACGTGTTGTCATGCTGTCGGGGTGGTCACGCACTGCCCTTGGTCGTAATGGGTGGGTAGACGGCCCGCTGAGAGTCACGTTCTTGTTATCTTGCGCCTGGCTATTCCCAATGTGCCGACGGAGATAACCAGATGCAAGGTGTCTGACGCGACCACCGCGTCGGCCCACCTGCACGAACTGTGGCAATTCTCACGGGCGGCGCCACTAGAGGCCATCTAATGTTCCGGCGAGACGGGCGTGAGAGGGTTTGAAGTCCTCTCGGACGTTCGCAGGTCCCGCAAGCGCATGGGGAGAAAAGCACGAGGGATATGTAGCGACGTGGTGGTTATCGCGGGATCGCCACCACACGCGGTGGTTTCGTCGCTGAGATGAGTGGCGGCGAGAGCGCGTCGAGGTCTTGTTACCTCACCCTCGCAACATCAGTTGACGAATACGCCGTGGGTAGGCCCCATGGTCGGGCTGGGCCAGAGCCTAGGTATCGAGAATAGGTGACGTCGACACGTGAATCTGTTGTTAAAAGAGGGTGGCGAAGGACGTGGGTGCGCAGCACACTGTAGGCGACGCGACCAATCAACCTAACTCTGCGCGCAGGTGCTAAGGCGGCGGCGGGCTGCAGAAGTACACGGACTGGGATCGCGTACGCCACACCCGAGGAAAAGCGCGGAACCTATCCACTGACTCTCGCACCTGCTGGGCGAGACGCGGCGCGTGGTGGGCCCCTACACCAGGCGGCCGACCAACCTTTCGCGGGCACACCAAAGGTGTTCATGTTCCTGTGTGAACCTCGGGACAGGCCTCGACGGCCAGGTCATGAGGAGTGGTCGCCTTTCAAGCCCATCCGGGCTAAGTAGCCGGACAGCATTTCCCGCAGTGCCCAGCTGCAAATTTGCACGTCGATGATTCGCTGAATAGAGAGGGTCGGGGGGGAGGCGGCGAGTGGATCTATCCTGGCTTCACAACAATAACGCGCCGCACGCTGGGTTCACCGGACATTTTTATCAGCTTTTGCGCTCATCTACTCAATTTCCGGGTACAGAGCGGGCAATCTGCGTCTTATTTAAAGACGGCACGGGAGAAGAATTTATTCAGCTAACCAGACATCACAGTTAATAAATGCCGAATTCAAATGGATTTGAAAGCTAAGAATTCTGTCGAATTTAGATAATGCATATGAAAAATGCAATACAAAGTACAACACACCAAAACACTTAATCAACAAGAACCTGAGTTTAGCTAAAACGATGCAACACGTACAATCAGAGTATCATTGCTAGGCACCACTCAAGAGAGTTATCAGGCACAAGAACGCTAATATGAGATCATAGAATTATTACAGGACTGATAAATAAATACCTTAATAACTCAACACCTAGTTAAAAATATGAAAGCGTTACATTACCAAGGCAAGAAGCCCCTCACGCTGCATCGTGGCTCATTTCAGTTTGAGCGAGAGTTCCTCCTAGGATAGAGGAGACTGAGGAACAATCGATGTGAGGGCATCGGGTGCATCACAGTGTACGTATCATCAACAGGATCTCACCACTGGGTGCTCTGAAACAGTCTCAACCAACCACAATCCATATGCTCCCTCAATCCGTCTTTATCCCGCAGCTTCGCGAACAAACGTCTCATGACCTACAAATCCACTGCGTTGAACAAATTTTCGAGAACTTTGACCATAGTCAGGGTGAGTGGGTTAGCCTGGCCGAGGTGGTAACCGCATCGCGCGCCGTAGGGAAAGAGTAGACCTATCCCCTGCTCAATGTCGTCCTGCTTGCTTTATCTTTGGCTGTGAAGAAATTTGTGTAAAGCTGCCTGTACATGTGAAAAGTCACCAGACCAAAGAGGACACACCGCCCAGTGCGAAAGCGCCCGACTAATCAAATTCACAATCACACCCACGCACGCTTAGCTGGCAAATAGGACCGTGGAAATAAGAGTCAAGACGGAATGAATGCTGGAGAAAACTCGCACAATTATGCTGCCGAAATTTATATGTGCATTACTCTTAATGATTAAGTTAAGTATAATGTCAGATAAGTCACCTATATATAATAATTCCAATGGATTAAGTTTTGTGAGTTGCCAATTATATAATTATTAATGTTGTAGTCGAATAAGTTTGACAGTATACCTTCATGATATACTAATAACTGCATGCCATAACACTGGTGTGTGTAGGTCATGTATATGGCTGTGTAAATCACATTTTTTTCGTCAATAGCAAACATGTCTAATAGCTATCAACATTAGCACATTGAAACTCGAAGAGGATGACTGCTTATTGCCATACACAAACACCCCCGTTCTTCGCTGCAAATCTACTGACATTCACATCGACTTCGTGGCAGGCAGTGTCACGTCTTGTGCAAGTACTGTGGATTCGGATCGAGCTTCAATGATGTTAGAAGACACCGTTAGTCAGAGGTGAGTGGATTTCAATGGTAGAGTGGATTTCATTAGAAAAAAAGGACGAGAAAAGTAACTTTCACGGTGTCAGTCACATCCGTATCAAGATCGGCCTACAACGAACTTTATAAACCTCAGTGAAGTTGTATCAACACAGACTCCCTACACTTAATACTAAAAATTATCCATTTACTTGTACTGTTATCTCTATCTTTAACATCTTTATCATGTATGATGAATTAACAACTTGAACTTCATATAACAAGGATAATATTTCGAAAGGAATATTAATATCAACATATGCAATATCCACTTCAATTACGTTCTACCACGAACAAGAAGTTACCACGGTTCCTTTTGCAAATTATGCTTCAGTCTTTCATCGGCTTACCACAAATCTGAAGTCCTAAGTTAAGGGAACTAATCACTAACAAATTCACCAGCAAGAAACAAGAGGTCACGTGCTATTTAACACTCGGAACCTCATGCCGGATTTGTTTACTTCCCGCGGTAACCATAACACACTCGACACTTTCACAATTTAAGATAATCTTCCTCATAAAGCACCTTCAATCAATTTTCTTTTCCCTGTGGAACTGATGTGGGGTAACTGGCGTCCTCAGAGGACCGCGAGATAAAGTCCTTCGACGAGGGATAATACCGATATAGAGAGATAAAAATAGGGATTCTCTTCAGGTTTACACACCTTGGCTCGAGTAGTGACGGAAAGGAGAGGCGCTGCTGCTGCCCTCTACACCATAACACGCTGACAAGTGACGGCCGGAATGCGCAACGTTGATATATCGGGGAAATGGCAAGATTACAATTTTTTCATATTCATACTGGATAAAACTACCTTTATTAAATACTTGATGATAAAAGATTCGTATTAGGAAGAAGATAAAAATCGCCACGTAGCGACGAATCGCGCACAATTGCGCGATATCCCAATCTCTCGTCAAAGTTAAAAGCTATATCTTGAAAAATTCTTACAGAAATATATATAGGCTTGCATAGCAAATTGTATTAATAAAAGAGTATATCAGATACAAAAAACGCGAAAAGAAAGAAGAAAGAGAACGAGAGAAAAGAAGAGAGAAGAGAGAGAAGTATAGTTCCCCCGGCGACCGACAGATGGCTCTGGCGGTCCGGTGACGTCACGGCCGAGGAAATTGGCTTTGTCCTCCTCAGCGAAGAAGAAGACGGTGACCTGCGCCGAGTGCCCGCCCTTAGAACCTTAAAAACTCAAGTTCATTTTTATTTGTACTATGAGTAATGTACCCACCCACAATGGAGTAGGTCTAGAGCAGCAGGTGAGCATGATTCGAGGCGAGTGGGGTTAAAAGTGTTCGAAATAGAGCGAGATAAAGAAGGGTTGGTTGACGGAAGCGGCGGCCGAGGATGGCAGCTGACAATCCAATCAATTCTTTCGAGTCGTGGAAGCTCAGGTGCGGAGTATATTTAATTCGTCTCTTCTCGCTTGCGATTGAGGAGCCACAAGGTAGAAAAAGACGAATTATGGAAATTAAGTCCCGAAAGTTACGGAAAATCGGAGAATAGAAGAGAAAAAGAAGCGTTGAATGTGGCCTTCCTCGCAGCCTCCGCCACCAGGTTGATTTTCCTCGCCAATAAATGCCTCTTAAGTCAAAGTTAACACTCGTAGAAAATTCTTGAAATATTATGAGGAAAAAATATAGGACCCTCCCCCTCTCTCAACACGCTTGATGCAATAAGGAAGTAATAACGAGAGAATTGGAGCGTGTAGGCCTATCTCCCTGTTCCTCCCACAGAGAGCCGCAAAAATACTTTCTGAATCCAATAATATTTTTCAACGTCGATACCCCAAATTTGAGTGATTCGACCGTTCGGTTTGGTTCTTCATTGCAAAGTATTTGTAAAGAGTTACTTTGCCAAAAGAGGAAGGAGTGAGTTTGAAAGTTTTAAAAAGATGATGGGTTAGTGAATGGCTTATCTCCCCCCAACCCCCGTCTCCTACGCTATTTACAACCATATATGACGACGTTTTTCATAGTTTTGTTTAGTATGTGTCATAATTCATTAGTTTTCTGCTATGTACAGTACCATTACACTTACTCAGATAGACTAATGCAAATGGAAATACAGTATGTGGAGATCAGTGCCAACCATACAGGGAGCAAACATGTTTACAATCTGTATTTTATGGTTAGATTTCACTGATGTAAATGAGGAACTAAAATTAAGAAATAGTGTGTTTCAAATGATTTCCTCTTCAGTTTTCAGTTTTACTAGGTTTTGTGAACTGCTTAACCTTTCACTCCTTTGCTCTATAAGTTATTCAAAGGCTTCCATCAGGACTGTTTGTTTGTTTCTTAATGCATTGTACAATGATAAGATTTCTCTTGTTTGAAACTTAGTTGCTTGTTTTGTATTTTTATAGTGCATTGCAATGTCAGAAATTTATATATAATTGATAGGGAAGGAATGTTATGAAAATAACTCCAGTCTTGCATACTTCACTTCTAAAATTACCAAAAGCTATGCGATGCTTAGCTCCAATAATATAATAGTATAAGTTTATAGATAGATTTAAGGCCTATACCAGATGTCAAAAAACATTGTATGATATGGATCAGTTAAGGTTGTATTGTGTGTGTTACCCACATTTACATCTATTAAAAGCATGCACATATATGTACATAAATATAGTTCTGTATTGTCAAGAGATCAATATTCATTAAATTTAATGAGTTTCTTTGAAAGATAGTATAGCAGCTTAGACAATGTGCAGTGATTTCAGGAAAGGACCAATAATATTTTATGCAAAGCATTTGAAGCATGGTGTAATACTTGAGATGGATGAATTGTAATCATTGTAATCACACACTATCAAGCCAGTCATTTAGACCACCATTCAGTGCTTAGGCAAAACATAAGACTTCCACCATATATATGTTGGCAAGATAAATGATAAATTCTTTCATAGGGAGATCCTAGCTTGCCAGAATGTGGTCTATGTATCTTTAGCTTTACTAGTCCTTGTAAATTGAGTAATTTTTTTTAATGTAAATGTTAAGTGTTTGTTCAATGAAGATTAAATCTTTAGTGCTGAAAGGAACAGCCTAATCTTCAGGTATGTTTATGTTTAAAGTATGTTTACATATATATGAATTGATTAGGTGCAAATGCTCTTAGTTGTTAGATACTGCAAAGATCCTTAATTTTAGAAACAAGCATTAGAATAAATGGCTCAACTGAGTCACTGGAAAACTAGAAAAAATAGTGCAACAAAAAGCTATTAATATGCACTCATGAAATATTTAGGCCGATGCTCACAACGCTACTAACAAAGAACTCCAAGAGTGCGCGATCAGATGTGGGAACTAACGGAGGATGAGGAGATCGCATTACAGAAGCGACAATGGTTAGAGGATTTGAGCTCATGATCATACGGTGACGTACGGGATAAACCGGGGGTCCCCCAAGAGCACTCGTTAGAGTATTGTATGATGATAGACGAGAGTGGATAATGGACGAGAGGGATCCAAGGTCAGTAAGAGTATAGGAGAAGGGCATACCAGAGGTGATGACAAACGAGACAGAAGTAGAACGCGACAAAGACTCACATCATCGTATGCAGAGGCCAGTCCAAGACAAAATACGTCACTTACATAGAACAACAAAAAGAAGGATGAGGTATGGCTGCCCAAACGAAAAGAAATCTGTCCCATGGCGTGACTCAATCCGCAATCTAGGATTAGTGACATTAACAAAATGGCAGTGAGTTGAAGAATGGATGTGCGATGCAATGAAGCAATATACCCTGAGCCCAAAATATGTCAGCGAGAGGGCTGTTAAGGTGAGGGTATGCCAATAAAAGTGTGAAGGTACACATCGAGAAAGTCGTGGCTAAGAGCAAGGTCAAAACGAGCAGGGCGATACGAACAGGCAAGAGTGCCGCTTCCGCATAGGAGCTTGAAAGCAAAGCGGAAATGGCAATGTCCTTTTCTAAAAGGCCATGGCAAAAAAACCATCCACACTAGGGTGCGCACAATCGCTTGGACGAGGCGGTCAGGAGGGGACGCGTAAGTGGGCAATGGGAATTGATGAGACATCTGGGTGTCTAAAAGGGGAGCACCAGTTGCTGTAAGCACATAGGGTGAGCATCAAGGTAGGCCGACACTGATTCGAATAAGTGGCAACGTAGGTAGGGTCCCATTTGTCGCGTGAGGGGGCTACCCAAAAAATAACCTTCTGCTGGCGTGGCGCATCGCCGAAGTGGATCAAATGCCAGGAGACCGAGCCCCCAAATACCCTACAACCATTTAAGAACACAGGTACTCCATAGCCAGCCAGGCTGAAACAGACCGATACATCCGCAGACGCCGCCCAAGGGCAGACAAGGCCCAAATCCGAATCAGCCCATTGTGGAATCTAGAATGAAGCAAGCAACATGGTGTTGAAAGGCGTCCGGGTCGGTCTAGGCATTCAACACTCGCCCAATAGTGCTATAGGTCTAGGAAAAATCAGCATCGGAGATCAAAAGGTCATACAGAGGGGTAAGCAAATTCCTCGGGCAATGGATATGAGACGTGTGAGCTAAGACATAGTCAAGTTCCTTGGTCATCAGCAGCACACCCGAAAACACTGACTCAAGCGTTACGCACCCGCGAGGCGCAAAAAGTAGAGATGTTGGCAGTGTGCTGAAGCCGCGCACCACACCTCGCAGACCAAGTCGCGCGGGAAACCCAAGGCCAGTTGCTATAAAATCATGAGACGGAAGAGAGCTTCCAGCCAGCGAAAGAGCAGGGTCGTACTGGATGCGCAGTAATGACGTGGTGAACTGAATGGTTGCTGGTTGCCACGCCATGAAGGGCAGCCGACCAACAAGCGTAGGTAGGTACGTTAGCAGTATGAAAAAGGAGTTGTGTGAGTCGAGAGGACAGCCTGACGGGGCGACTGGGCTGGTGATCCCAGGTAAAGTAATCAGCTCGCGATACAAAAAGGGCTCTGAGGAAAGCAAGAAAGGATGACTTAAACGTCTCCAACGACATTAAATAAGGCGGGTATGATATCGAAGATAAGCCATGATGGTTGGTCAGGCAAGGCATCCGATGGAGGTCTGGGACAGCCCGTTTGCAATGCAGAGATTCATCCAAGAGGAACGTGTAGAGCAAACCTTAGTCTGAATGTATCGCACAGAGAGACAGGCTGGTAGTTCCAGGAACAGGAGTCGCGCGTAGAGCAAAAGAGACGACAGGCATAAGGACTTATGAGTAGCAGGAAGTACGATGTGCAGGTATAGCGGCTTCATGGCGTGAAGGTCAAAGTGGTGCTCCACATACCAGGAAGCAGAGTTGAGAACTAGCGAGGTGTATGCATCATTCGGGGCAACTCAAGGCAGGAAGGGTTGGCCCGGAGGCCAGCCTCCCAATGACAAACAAGGCATAACTTGCTAATTAGATACCTGTCAACTGGGGCAAAAGTCACACGACAAATCTCCGGACAGTTATCCTGGCAAGATACATGCAACCATAGGCACCCCGCATTAATTACCATAACTACAACCCAACGAACACACAACAAGTCAACCGATACGGAGTCCATCTGGTAGGGTCTAATAGCATCTGGCTAGAGCACGGAGAGAACCCACTAACACAAGGAGCGCAGGGCCAATCATGAGAAGGTAGCCCGATCTAGGGTGTGGATGCATACAACGTAGTACAAGAGAACAAGCACAAAACTCAGTCAGCTAAACACACCAAAGGCACTATGTCCCATCTCCCATTCTAGCCGGCCAAGAGCCCAACAACAGCGACCAGTGGCCGCGCATTTTGTTAAATCCCACAATACTAAATGGAGGATATACCGCCGCCAGGGCAGCCAAATATAGGCAAGCACACAGCGCACAATGTCCACAGCGACCGCGCGTAGTGGGGTGATGACGATTCGTGCCAATTTAAGGCCACACAATATAGTTCACCAAGGCAACTCAGACTAACAAACAGTCTAAAGATGATGGGAGTAGCAGGGACACACTACAGAAACTGTTGGCCAAGGTCACATCTACCAGGGATGTGCAAAATGCTATTCATAGTCAAAAATAAGGGACAGAAGAGAGGGGCGGCATGAGGGCGAGGCCGTTTAAGAGGCACACAACTGGAGGGACGAGGCATAGCAGCAAAAAGTCCACTACGCAAACACCTTCCATACGCCCCATGATAGCACCCTCAAGCCCAATATATCGACAGCAATTTATGTGCGAATGAGAAACGGCAAGCGCGTAGTGCAAACCGGCAGTACCAACAGAGGCCGGCGAGCATATGGCTATCGTGGAGCCAAGAAGCAGCGAGAACAGCTCGAAAGGTACAACAAAAGTAGCACAGGCATAATAAGACAGCTGTTGAGCCATTGTCACGCCGGCCAATCCAGTAGTGGGATAAGTCCGAAGCTATAGGTTAACCAATCAAATAACGAAGTAGGCGTCGAGACAGCGAGGAGCGGCGGTCTTGTACGTATCTAGGTACGTGCGACGTCCAGAGCCTATACGCGCGACTGAGTTAGATCTAAATGGGGTGGGTCTGTGGTGTCAAGGCCACATACACGCAACGCCAGAATTTACCATTTACCGTAGACCACGAATTGGCAACGAGCGAGCGTAAATCGATAGCAGGTGGTGGAGTGGACCTGAACGATCAAAGAGTAGCCACGTGAATTTAGTTAAACTCGTATACGACCATGCAATTAATTTAGTAACACAATAAAGCAGTATCATACATATAGCAATACGGAGCCACAATACACCGATCACCCCGCAGGGCACCACACAACGGCCAGGCAATGGTAGCGCAAAGCACAATAAAGGGATGCGAACGAGAAAGCCAAGTAATAGCCGCCGGGTGTTAGTCTCGATCGAAGGTATGCGGACGACTGAGTAGAAGTAGTCTAGTGAGATTATCACAGGGGAGTTACTCCAAGCTAAGACTGCTAGTAGCAGCCCCTAACGGACGGGAGGATTTAATGGGACAACCCATACGTTGCATGCGTCGCAGTAAACGGCGTCGCACAATAGCGCCAGAGTCCTCAGAGTTAAGCCGTATGTACAACAAAGACCGGAAGGGCGGACCCAGAGAACCCGCGGTGCCGACAACATGCGGGGTGTATTGCAAATGCAAACTAAGATCGTGCCGCGTAGCCGTAAGTGTTTTATTTGTCAGTGAGAATCGTAGTGTTGCGTGCTTTATAGTTCCGCCTGGTGCCCCCGTTCGCCCCATCCCCCCCTCCCCCCCCGCGACCCGGGACGGAGTTGTCGCACACACCCACCCCGCCAGGCGCCCCCACACGAGAGAGTGTCTTGTCTGTGAGCGGCGTCCAGGTGCAGCTGAGCACTATTGTGGCAAAGGGCCATCACTTGATTTCTGGGGAGTATTGCCTCGAGAGGGCTCAAGATGCTGTCACTGGGACTACGGGGCGCAGCAATGGGCAGGCGGTAGAGGAAATGTCAGACCTTTCAAGCACCAAGAACACTATCACGGCACTCTAGGGAAGCGACTTACCGCGAAGAACCGCTAACCAGTAACCAACACAAAAACAACATTCCCCACACCACAATAACACACCCAAACATAAACAGCCAACACCAAAACCAATCGAAGGCAGACAACAAATTGAACCACGGGAAATATTTAGCGAAATAGGAAAGAATTGCTTGTTAAAGAATAAGAAATCCATTCCTTTCACTTGACCAATGATTTTTAAATCTGCAGGACACGTATGTGACATTGAGTGGTATTCATCAGGTAAATAAATGTCTTGCATATATGACACTGGTGGTAAATGGGTTAAAGGTGACCACATAGCTTTGAGGAAAGGTTATAACTCTGTGGAAAGCTGGATACCATGAATCTTTCTATTAAATTGATAACTAAAGTGGATGGATGGGGAATGCTTAGGAGTTTACAGCATAAGAGCTTGGTCGAGACATTTACAGTGTTTCACAAGGCTAATATTTTGATCAGAAATCAGCTTTTGGCATTTTGTTTTATTTGTGAATGGATGGGTGAAGGACCTCACTTGCTGGTCAGAACTGA
>NW_020869159.1:343304-348304 GCF_003789085.1 Penaeus vannamei
GAGAGTGCGCGTAGTGTCGGGTAAGTATTGATAGAGGTGTCGGAGCGAACATAGACATCGAGTTAGGTAGACTAATAGGCTGCGGTATGTATTGTGTGTCGATACATGTATGTATATATGTATGTGTTGGCATACATGTTATGTATATTATGTATATGTGTGCATACATGTATGTATGATGAATGTATGTGTGCATACCTGTAAGTAATATAATGTAATGTGGTACATACATGTATTGGGGTATGAATAGTATGTATAGTGTTGCATAAATGTATGGTATATTATGGGTATGGTGTCATACATGTATTGTAATATATGTATGGATGTGCATAGCATGTATGTATATATGTGAGTGTGGTATATTTATATGTAGAAATATATGGTATAATTTATATGTAGATATATATGTATATTTACTTTGTAGATAGTATTATATGTGTTGTGTGTGTGGTGGTGTGTGCTGGGAATAAATAAGTGAGTGGTGGGTGTGTGTGGTGTGTGTGTTTATATGTGTATGTATACATGTGTGTGTATATATGTGTGGTGTGTGTAATATGTGTATATATATGTGTGTGTGTATAGTATAGTTGTGTGTGTGGTATATGACTGGTAGTATATTGTTAATGTATAGGCTATATGTTAAATCTGTGTGTTATAGTATATTTATATGTATATTATATGTGTGTGTAAATGTGATAGTATGTATAATATGTGTGTTGGTGGTGTGTATATGTATATGTGATGTGTGTGGTATATGTATATTACTGTGGTGTGTGTATAGTAATGTGTATGTGTATATGCATATATGTGTGTGTGTATTTATGCATATATGTGTGTATATTAATGTGTGTATGTATATTGATGTGTATATGTATATATGTGGGTGGTGTATATATATTAATATATATATCTATATATCATATAATGTATGTTGTGTGTGTAATATATAGTGTTATGTGTGTGGTGTATTATATATGTAATGTGTGTGGTGTATATTATCGTATGTGTGTGTGTTATATATGTATGTGTGTGTGTATATATATGCTAGTGTGGTGTGTGTATGATAAGTATGTATGTGTGTGTGTATATAATGTATGTGTGTGGTGTTTATATATGTATGTGTGTGTGTATATATATATATGTGTGTGGTGGGTGATATATATTGCATGTGTGGGTGTGGTATATATTAATGTATGGTGGTTGTGGTATAATATTATTTATATGTATTAGTATGGTGTGAATGATGTCATATAATAGTAAATAAAAAAAAAAAAAAAAAAAAAAAAAAAAAAAAAAAAAAAAAAAAAAAAAAAAAAATATTATAAATATTGTGTATTTGGGTGGTGTGGGTATATATGTATATATAATACTATATAATGTAATGTGTGGGTAATATATTGTATATATAATAATATGTGTGTATACTTATATAATATATGTTTGTGTGTTATATGGTATTAATGTGTGTGTGTGTGTATATATGGTATATATATATTGTATGTGGTTGTGTATATATGTTAGCATATATATATTGTATGTGTGGTGTATTATGTATATATATATATGTAGTGTGTGAATGTGTATAGTTGTTATATGTATTACGTGATGAAGTGTTCAGTGGGTGTGTGTTATATATGTTATATGGATGATTGTATGGTTGTGTATAATATGTTATATATATTATGAATGGTGGGTTTTGTTATATCAGAGAATACCTATGTAGGAGTGTTGTATATATGGGTATATATATATGTTGTGTGGGTTTTGTTGAGTGAAATTCTTTATGTACTGTGAGATTAGTTATATATCACGTGTATGTGTTGATGGCTGTGGATCATACAGTGTAATCACATTATACTTATAAGTGTATGTGGTGTGTGTATAATATGTATAGTGACCTGATATGTGGGTGTGGTGTAATATGTAGTATTAATAGTGTAGTGGTGTTATAATATGTATATATATGTATAGTATGATATATTGTGTATTTGTGTTTGACGTGTAATCTGATGTATTAATATTAATAATGTTATTGTGTGTATTTATATCTGTATATAAGTTATAATATGTTAATGTGTGTGTTTAAATATAGTGGTGCATATAATATAACTGGTATTGGTGTGTATATATTTGTATAGTAATTAGTGTTATGTGTTTGTGTAATATATGTAGTGAGTAGTTATGCTAAGTGGGGGGGGGGGGGGGGGGGGGGGGGGGGGAGGGTGTGTGTGTGTATAATGTTATATTAGGTATGTATTTGTGTGTGTGTATTATTGTAATATAATTATTGTGTGATGTGTTGTAAGTATATTGTATATATATGTATGGTGTGTGTGTTGTAGGTATATGGTATATTTATGTATGTGTTTGTGTTGTTTATTATATTATAACGACGCAGCTAAGGATCTGCGTGTTAATGACTGCTGGTGTTATTAATACGATAGTAGTATAGTATGTTATGTGTTGTGTGTATATATGTATAGTGATATTGTATTTTTGTGTGTGTAGTAGTATCTCATATGTATAGTATATATTGTAATGCTTGTGGTGGTAGCGTATATGATATATAGTATGTGTGGTGGGTGTGTAGTATGATGCTGAGGTCTATAGAGTTAATTTATGTGGTATGTGGTTGTATATGGGGTGATGTTGTGTGTTTATGTGATTATACTATATGATAGGATATGTAGTGGTTGGGGTGTATATATAGGATGTTGGTGTGGTTATAGTATGTAATATATAAATGTAAAGGGGGGTGGTGGTGTGTGGTATATATGTAATAATATATAAGTGTGTGTGTATATCATGTATAGTATAGTGTGTGTGTGTATATATGTATTAGGTTATCAGCAATGTATAGGTGTGGTCGTGATATATTGTACTATATATTGGTATGTGTGTGTGGTATATAATGGTATACTATATATGTCATGTGTGTGGGTGGTATATATGTATGTATATGTATATATGGTCTGTGTGTGTGATATGATTGTGAGTAGTAGCTGGAAAGATAGTAAGGTGTCAATGTGTGGGTGTACTCTGATGTATATTGAGTAGATATAAAGTGAATGTAAGTGGTTGTGATTGAGTAGTGGGAAGTAGTAAATGTATAGGTCGCATGGTAGTAATATGATATTAATTGCATAGGATATGTAATCAGGTTGTGTGTAATATAATATGTTATGTAATGATAGTGGTGATATGAGTGATCGGTTCGGTGATAGGATGAGTATGAGAAGTCGCTGGTGTGTGGTAGTATATTGCGTATATAAGGTAGAGTTATGAGAGGAATTGATGGTAGCTTAGGTTGAGAGGAGAGTGTAAATATATGGCAGTATAATATGATTTAATGTGGTGTACACGAGAAGAAAATGAGTAGATGGGTGTGTGTTTGTGTTATTGACAAGTGTATATTATGATAGGTATGTGTTGGTGGTGTATATTTATGTATAGGTATCTTATAGTGATATGGTGGTGTGGTGTATTAGTAATTGTGAAGTAACGGTATAATAGTGTCTGGTGGTGTGTGTGTATATATTTATGTATATGTATGGTGTTGTTCTGATGTATATTGAGTATGTGATATGTAAATGGTGTCTTAAGTAATATGTATGGGTATTGTTTGGTTTATGTATGGTTGTAATATATATATTAGCTTGTATAAGTAAATGCTAATGTTGTCACTAAGTTAAATAGTAGTATGTAGGAATGTTGCGTTGGAATGTTGTGGATGATTAATATTTTCAATAAGTGATATTGTATGCTGGTGGTGGTATACTATATATATCTAGTAGTGGTGAGTGGTAGTATTATATAGTGTATAATAGTATATAGGTTATGTGTGTGGTATGTATGGCTACGTACTTATATTCATGTGTATAATGTATTATACATGATATATATTTGTGTGTTTATAAAAGAAATTTTATATTTATGTTATATTCCATTGTATTATATGATGTATGCATATACATTTTTTATATTGATTTAATGATGTAGTCTCTGTACTGAGTATGAATATTCTTTGATTAGTGGAACAAGATTGTGTCTTCAGTATTGTTGATAGGAATAGGAAGAGTTTGATATGCCAAGATAGGAGATTACCAATAGCAATGACTGTAGTTATTCAATATGATAATCTTGGTTGATATCTTCAAAATCTTGAGCTGTGACTGTTCACTTTGGCAGATATAAGCACTGTGGAAATGGTTATTCACACAAAGGAAATATAAAGTGATATATTTTCTGTTGGAACTGGAGGTTATCTTGATGGAGAAAATAAACAGACTGATTGGAATGTGTGTTTAAAAAAGTGTAAATTAGATGGATGAGAGAGCTTAGATGTTGCCAGAGGAGAGGAACATTTTCAGTAGAAATGATTATGGATAGGTATAGAGAAAATCCATATCAAGTAGTCAGCCAAAACCTACATAGGAGAGGAGGGGATGAAATAATGAGTGTATGAGAGGTGTGTATTTCAGTTATACTGTTTCAGGTGGGGGAAGGGGGGTAAAGTTGTGGCCATTCTGGTACTCTCATCATGCTGCTTCCTTATGGTCCTCCTTCCTCCGCCTGTCTGTCTGTCTCCTCAATCTCCCCCCTTCCTCCGCCATATGTCTGTCTCCTCAACACCCCACCCCACCCCCCACCCCACTAAGACACCTCACTCTTTCTTGCATTAACATTCCTAAGGTTATGCATATATTTTTCAATAGGAGACTCATTGGGCATGTTTGTGCTCTTGCATGTATGCACCATGCATTTTGTGTATATGATCCCAATTCTAGACTTAACTTTAAAAGTTATCGTTTTAAGATACAAAATATTCATTGTTTTCTTTCAAAGGCTTAAAATATGTTTGTAAGAAAAGTAATATTACAGATTAAATTATATGAAAAGGGTGAGGTGTTAAAAAATGTTACATTGTTGTTAATCAACAACACAATTAGTTTCCAGATGGTATAGACATTCATTAATCTTTGTATTTTTTATTGTCTTCC
>NW_020869159.1:368304-370804 GCF_003789085.1 Penaeus vannamei
TATCATGTGAGCATCATCCTTATGCGTAGTATAACCTGTCATGTGGCTGATTAGTCCACCTGGCTGCAAGTGGTGTGTCAGCAGTTTCCTTGTTTATTATTTTTCTCCTTCAGTTCTGTTTCTTTCTTCCATTTGATTTTCATTATTGTTAAGCTTTAGCTGAATGTTGAATGAATGTGAATAATATCGGTCAAGCATGACTGGGTAATTGATCTTTTTAATGCACTAAGAGAGTTGTACAGTTCGTGTGAATTTTGAAAGTATTTAAGTGTTTTAGTGTCCAGTGATAGCTTTGGGATTTTTAGTATATATAGTTTTGATAGTTGGTTATATACACAGCTTTTTTCAGGTATTTACTTACTGATAATGTCTTTTGAATTTGGTAAAGTTTTCAAATAGATAACTTGCCAGAGTGACATTAATTGTAGAAGTCATTTAAAATGTCAACCTTTATAAATCTGAGTGCTTATTTCACATAGTGGTGAATAATTCTTTTGATATGAATAAATGTTTTTTAAATATCAATATTTAAAAAATTGATCGACTTGAAGTTTTGTGTGACCCCCAGGTAAGTGCGTAGGCCCTCCTGCCTTTTGGGGTATCTACAGTCCTCCGTTACCTTATGGTATCATGCAGCAAGGTAACACGCACTTACTCTTAAGGCTTTTGTCCTACTGACCTTGCCATTACTGTATGTGGAGAGTCAAGGAACGAGTAATGACTGTAGTGTAACTTTCTTGAGAGTATCTGCTCTATGAGTGATGAGACCAAAAAGGGCTCTGCTTGCTGATACTATATACTATTTCTTTACATGACTTTTTGTTTTTCCCCCCAATTTCCTGCCTCCTTTTTTATATACTTATTTGATATTTATTTGCCTTCCATTACAAAAGGAAAATTGTATATGATGGGAGAGAGTGAGCAAGCGAGTGAGTGAACAAATGTGTGTGTTCTATTACTAAGGCTAGCTAAAGTAATCCCCATATTCTAGAAGAGTGGGTCTATTTCTCAAGCCAACATTTTCATAGGGAGTATTGTAATGTCAGCCTTAAGTTTAAGTAATCATTAATATTATTATTTATTTATTTATTTTATTTTATGAATTTATTTATTTGTTTATTTATTTATTTTTACCCCTTGATGATATGATTTTAAAAGAGCAAAAGTTGATGATTATATTTTAGGACTTATGCCCACCCCCCTCCTTGCCAGTGTCAAAGTGTTTTCACTTTTTATGGTCTTTGTAGTGTTATTTTGTGTTGCTTTGTTTGTAAATAGGTTTGATTTTTTTCTTCTTTTTATTTATTTATTTATTTTTATTTATTTTATTTATTTTTTTTTTTTTATTTTTTTTTCTCTCCTCCTTTTGGTGCTTTTTTCTGTTACTAAGCAAATGCTATGGGAGTCATGGGTAGGGCTTTTATTGACATAATAACTTTTAACATGCTTTGTAAATGAACCTTCATGAAAAATTGACTTCATGAAAGATACCAATTATTGTAAAACTGAATTGTTTTTAAAGTGTCTGAGGTAAGATGTTGATAAAGACCTTATTGTAATGATATTTCCTCTTTGTTGCTGTCATTAATTGCAAATCTATGTTCACTGAAGTTCATATAGACAGCTATGGCTTTGGTAGAAAATGCCTTATGTTCAAGCACAATCCTCATGAATTATTGGGTTGTAATGCAGGTGGACGGAGGAACGGGGACTACCAGCCAAGTTATCAGCAGAGAGATAACAGAGGAGGAGGAGGAGGTGGTGGTGGCTACAGGAACAATGATGGTCAGCGCTTCAGGGATCACGATGACCGCTGGAGGGGAGGACGAGGAGACAACCGCAGGTGAGACAGGAGCAATGGAATTTCCTTTTACAAAGATTTAAGCACTTGTGTTTGTGATGCAATTAGATTTTTTTAGTGGTATGATGTTTTTGGATACAATATAATATGATAAAAAAAGATGAAACAATATCCTGATAGTTTTTCTACTCATTTATTCATACCTAAGTCTTGTATCAAGTAGTGGGCATTAAAGAGACCCTTCTATGTTTATTGAATATTTCCTGCTGTAATAGGGAGGGTGAAGACAGTAGTAAACATCTTTATATATAAATTAATTTTATTTTCTTCATCTTTGTTTGATTCCATGTTAGAAAGGGGTGATACCCATGCATTCTAAATATCCCAAATAATCATGAACAACATTATCTTTTCAGGGATGACCGCCGGGGTTACGAAGACCGTCGGGACATAGGAGGGAGTGGCCCTCCGCGCAATAATAGATGGATCGAAGATGATCGTGACCGTGGCTCTTCAGGTGGCCAGGGAGGCGGCCGATGGCAGGACCGTGGAAATGACAGAGACGACTGGTCACAGCCTCTTGCCAGGAATGAGGTCCTTGAGGCAGAACTCTTCAATAATGTAGGTCCATCAGTAAGTGTTTGTATCTGAATGCATCTTTTACACAGAAGCCAAATAAGTTCTCTTTTTGATAAGTTT
>NW_020869159.1:375804-398304 GCF_003789085.1 Penaeus vannamei
GCAGAAGTTTGCCTATACTCTTGAACTATACTTTGTACATGTATGATTTTATATTTGAACATGTTTAAAGATTTTATTTTAAAGGTAATGGCCAAAGGTGAGGACTAATTTTGTCAAAATTACTCTGTAGTGTAAAGTGAAAATATTGATTTGGTCAGTATGTTGTGATATCTGCTCCAGAAGAAATATGTTAAAATTTTGGGAAAAACACAAGAAGCCTAGATGACATGACAAATACACTACTGTAATTGTCTATTAATTTGGTTAACGCAACAGTGGAGCTCTCTCTCTCTCTCTCTGCCTCCTCCCTCCCTCTCTCTTTCCCCCTTCCCCTCCCTCCTCCCTCCTCCCTCCTTTCCCCTTCTCCCTCCGCTCCTCCCTCTCTTCCCCCTTCTCCCTCCCTCCTTCCTCCTCTCCTCTCCCCCCCCTCCCTCCTCCCTTCTCCTCCCTCCCTCCCCCTCTCCCTTGTCGGGTCCCTCTCCCTCCCCCTCCCTCCTCCCTTCCTCCCTTCCTCCCTTCCCTTCCCCCTCCCTCCTCCCTCCCTTCCTCCCCTCCCGTCCTCCCTCTCTTCCCCTCCCCTATCCCTCCCCTTCCCTCCCCCTCCTCCCTCTCCCTTCCCTCCCTCCTCCCTCTCCCTTCCCCCTCCCTCTCCCTCCCCCTCCCTCTTCCCTCTCCCCTTACCCCTCCCTCCTCCCTCTCCCTTACCCCTCCCTCCTCCCTCTCCCTTCCCCCTCCCTCCTCCCTCTCCCTTTCCCCTCCCTCCCTGCCCTCCCTCCCCCTCTCCCTTACCCCTCCCTCCTCCCTCTACCCCTCCCTCTCCCTCCCTCCTCTCCCTCCTCCCTCTCCCTCCCCCTCCCTCCTCCTCTCCCTCTCCTCCTCTCCCCTTCCCCTCCCTCCCCCCCTCTCCTTCCCCCTCCCTCTCCCTTTCCCCTCCCTTTCTTTTTGCACCCTCCCTCTTTCTGCAACATCTGTTATCACTAAAATAGATTAGATCTAAAAGATCTAAAAGCAAACTTGTGAAAGAATCAGTTGAGTCCACAACAGACAAAGCAACAGCATTGGCCAAACCTGCTTTGATAGTTGTAAATGGCTGGGCACTCTTCATTCCATAGAAACTCTTTATTGGAATGTATAATTTGTTGATTATTATCAGATAACATCAATGAGCAGATTTGAGCAAAATGAAATGGAATTGGCCATCATCTTTGAGCTGAAATCTCATTTATCAATTTGCCTACAAGCACACATGCTCAGACATTTACACTGTTTTTTATCTGTTTTCTCTTTTTAGAAGTATAATTTCTACGCCATAGCAAATTACTTTTAATATTCAACAAAGTAATATGTTATTTTTCAAAAATGTAAAAAAAAAAAAAAAAAGAATAAAACTCATGGCACTTACGAAATAGATATTGCTTGTCTTGAAGGCCATCCAAAGAGAATGTACCGGAGATATTTTTTTGTATTTTTGTATTTTTTTTTTTTTTTTTTTTAGTTTGTGAAAAATTGGAAAGTCAGGAAATGAGTTAACTAGAACTTGGAGTCAAAAATGGCTTTCAATTAGTAAAAAATTAAAGACCCATAACCTATTTGACACCCACCCCTAAGGAATGCACTTTGAAATTTGGCCTTTGATTTCAATTTATGATGCCATGATTGCTGCTTCTGTATCTTCTGTTTTATACAAAATTTTGCCCTAGAGAAAGCTATGACTTAGAATCACACTACTGACTAACCAATAAGAAATATCAGTCTACATGTTTCTGGTTCTACCTTTGAAAAATGCTTGTAGAACTTAGAGATAAGTGATTTGGAGGTAGAGGCAGCGGGTTATCTTGTTCAACCTCTTTTTCAGACCAACAGTGGAATCAATTTTGATAAGTATGATGACATTCCCGTGGAGGCAACTGGCGAAGACATTCCTCCTTGTATCAATAGCTTTGGCGATATCAAACTCACAGAGATCATCAAACAGAACATTAATATGGCTCGATATGACAGGCCCACACCAGTCCAGGTGAGTAGAATGTTTTTTTTTTTTATTCCTTTGATTCATTCTTTCTTTCAGGGTCTTTTCTTGGATGCTTAAAAAAAAAAAAAAAAAAAAAAAAAAAAAGGTATATGTGATAGTCTTAAAACTTTGAAGCACAAAAAAATGGAAATTAGTACATGTAATGTAATTTTTATACTTTTCTCTCGTTATTTTGTTAATATACTCAACTTTAACATAATACTGCCGGAAAAATGCATACTTGTAATTGGCTTTTTGGTAACTAAGCATGTATAAAATCAGTTGATAAACTAAATTCAGTGGGCATGCCATGCCATTCCCTTAGGCATCGGGTTAACCCTACCATGACATGGCCAGAATTTTCTATGACAAATTCATTACACAACAGTCGATTCTATCTGACTGGGCCTGTGCTGTGTACTGCCGGCCCACCTGCTCACTCACTAGAGCGAGTCATGATATGTATACACGTTATACGCCATTACTCGTTAATGGGTTAATGGATTCATTTTCATATGGTCAAATGTGTGTTATACTGATGCTTGATCTGTATTGTGTGTATAACTTTGAATTTGTTTGCCAACAGAAATATGCCCTGCCCTTCATTCTTGCAAAGAGAGATCTGATGGCATGTGCTCAAACAGGGTCAGGAAAGACTGCTGCATTCTTGGTCCCCATCCTTAACCAGATATATGAACAGGGTCCAGTCCAGGTATGTAAAGGGATAGATACATTTCCCTACCAACTTTTTCCATCCCGACCTCTCCTTCCACCTCTTTCCATCCCGACCTCTCCTTCCACCTCTTTCCATCCCGACCTCTCCTTCCACCTCTTTCCATCCCGACCTCTCCTTCCACCTCTTTCCATCCGACCTCTCCTTCCACCTCTTTCCATCCCGACCTCTCCTTCACCTCTTTCCACCTCTCCTTCCGACCTCTCCCACCTCTTTCCATCCGACCTCTCCTTCCACTCTTTCCATCCCGACCTCTCCTTCCACCTCTTTCCCGACCTTTTCTCCTTCCACCTCTTTCCATCCCGACCTCTCCTTCCACCTCTTTCCATCCCGACCTCTCCTTCCACCTCTTTCCGACCTCTCCTTCCACCTCTTCCATCCTCCCGACCTCTCCTTCCACCTTCTTTCCATCCCGACCTCTCCTTCCCATCCCGACCTCCCTTCCGATCCCCGACCTCTCCTTCCACTCTTTCCCATCCCGACCTCTCCTTCCGCCTCTTTCCATCCCGACCTCTCCTTCCGCCTCTTTCCATCCCGACCTCTCCTTCCGACCTCTCCTTCCTCTTTCCATCCGACGACCTCTTCCTTCCACCTCTTTCATCCCGACCTCTCCTTCCCTCTTTCCATCCCGACCTCTCCTTCCGGACTTCTCTTCTCTCTCGCTCTCTTGCTCCTCTCCTCCCTTTCCTCCTCTCCCCTCTCCGTCCTTTTCTCCATCTCTTTCCCTCTCCTACCCTCTCCCTCCCCCTCCATTTTCCCCCCCTTCCACTCCCTTCTCCTTCCTTTCCCCCCTTCCCCTCCCCTCTCCTCTCTTCCCCTCTTCCCCTTCCCTCCCCTTCCCTTTCCCCCCCTTATCCCTCTTGTCTTGTGATCCTTTGTAGCATCATCCTCCTTAATCCCTCAACCTCTTTGTTTTTTCTAAGATTGCTCACTTACTTGAATATCATAATTACTTGTGTAAACCATTCTACATTCTAGTGACATGATGATTTTGTCTTCCGTCAGGTCAAAAACAACAACCCAAGAGGACGTAATAAGCAATACCCCCTGTCTTTGATTTTGGCCCCCACTCGTGAGTTGGCCACCCAGATCTATGAAGAGGCTCGCAAATTCTCTTATCGGTCAGTGGTACTATGTGTAAGGGTGATATTATTCCATGGATTTGTGTGCGCTTAAGACTAGAATTTCCAAAATGAGGGTATTACCATCATTAAATTACTAAGACTAAGATAATGAAGTATTGTTTTGGGTTATATATAATTGATTTATATGTATGTATGTATATATACATATATATAGATAGATAGATAGATATTGATATACATATTGATATAGATGCTGATATAGATACCAATATAGATATTGATACACACACAACACATACACACTCAATGCTGACACACAAAGCAAACACAAAGCGCGCGCGCACACACACACACACACACAACACACACACACACACACACACACACACACACACACACACACACACACACACACACACACACACACACACACATATAATATCACATTTATTGACAACAAAGGCCATTTTATTAAAGTTTCGTCCTTGGTGAATAGGGCCCGAGTTCGTCCATGTGTGGTGTACGGTGGTGCTGATGTTGTGTCACAGATGAGAGATCTGTCCCGTGGCTGCCACCTATTAGTTGCCACCCCAGGACGTCTGGCTGACATGATTGACCGTGGAAAGATTGGTCTTGATTATTGCAAGTAAGGTTCTATTTCACTTTGCTCTGTTGGTATATATGGTGGTTTCGTGAAGGTAAAGTGAAAAAAAACGAAAACTGAATATATATTCGCTTCCTTCTAGTTTGTTTATTTATTCTCTACTACTTTAGGTACCTGGTACTCGATGAGGCTGACCGCATGCTGGACATGGGTTTTGAGCCTCAGATTCGCCGTATTGTTGAGGAGGACAACATGCCTCCCACTGGCCAGCGCCAGACTCTTATGTTCTCAGCTACCTTCCCCAAGGAAATCCAGCGACTTGCTCAGGTTTGGCTCTTTGTTTTTCTTCATCATCTATGATATATAGTTATACATATATATAGTTATATAAATATATGAATATATAATGTATATTATATTATGTATGTATATGTATTTATATATATGTATATTATATATGTATATTTATATGTATAATGTTTATACTGTTAATGTTTATTATATGTATAATGTTTATTATATGTATAATGTATTATATGTATATATGTATATGTATTATAGTATAATTTAGTAAAATGTATATTATTAGTAAAATGTATATTATTAGTAAAATGTATATTATTAGTGTATATTATGGTATAAGTATAGTATATATATATATATATATATATATATAGTATACATTATACATTAGTATAATGTATATTACCATATCAAGGATTTTAAAATGAAAGCTAAAAAAACAAGTAGTTTTCAATCAAGACCTGCATATAGTAATCACTCTCCCATTTTCATTCATACCTGAGGAACAAATATGATAACTTTTACTTTGTTCTTTATTGATATGGCAATGAATATACATTTTATGTGCACAAACTGAGCTCTCCAAATGCCTGCAATCAAAATTTGCCCTGGTTAAACTTGAAATGTGATGCCTTTTTTGTGGCTGGGAAGACTGAGACAGACAGACTGGGGGTTTTGCCGTCTATAAGGATTTGTGATCTTGCATTCATGTATGAAATACATATTTTAAAGTGTCATTGTTGTTAGACAAACTGACATATTACTAAATATATAAGAAGAAAGTATGGATAAAGTAAATGCAGGTAATATAGATATTGATTTGTTTTTAAAATATAGATAATGTTTAATTTTTTGTGTTGAAATGAAGATGATAAAACAGTGAATTCAAATTCATCATCAGTTGCAAATTATCTATGATTTCTTAAATGAAAATAAAGCTTTGATTGTCTAATTGTGGTTGGAGAAAGGGTGCTAAGTTAAGCCCTTGGATCAAGTTGTTTAACAGCAATCACATGGACCAAAATATGGGCATTAATCTGCCAGGTGCACAGCTTGTAAGCTGGGCGCATGTGTATGGTGATAAGACTTTGGCTTGCTCTGACTCCATATCATCCTTTTAGGTAGTATCATTTTGATTGTCATTTTTTAAATTTCATATTATTCAGTTTTCTGTAATACATCCTGCCCCGCCAGTTACGGCAGTCAGGAATTGGATATTGAGCAGGGAAATGGTATCCTTTCTGGAGCTGGCCATAATAGGAATAATGTAAAATCCCCTTCTAAATGTCAAATGTAAGTATAATCAAATACCAAGAGGTTTGTGCACTCATGGTGAGTCATTTCCATCACCCCGACCTTCGGCTGAAATGCCCATAATGGCAAGTTCACATCACCCAGCCCTCACGCTAGATATTTACTTGACGGGATGGTCACATCATCTGAATCAAAAGGGGTAGCATTATTCATGGGCTGGCAGTATTTTGTTTAGGATCGAGAGAATCAGTGTGCTGGTGTTTACCCATCTTGGATTGAATATGCCATTATACCCGAATGTTTTTTCATATTATAATTGTGTTAACTTTTCGTTTTTGCTGTACAGGATTTCTTGGACAACTACATTTTCTTGGCTGTGGGTCGAGTTGGTTCCACTTCAGAGAATATTACACAAAAGATTGTCTGGGTGTCAGAGGATGACAAGCGATCCTTCCTTCTTGACATCCTTAATGCTGCTGGGTTAGATCGTGCAACTGAGGCCAATAAAGGTCAGTGTTTTCTTTTCTTTCTTTTTCTTTTTCTTTTTTTTCTTTTTTTTCTTTTTTCCTTTTTTTTTAACCCCCCCCCCCCCCAACTTACAAGATGGATTTTCTGTAAGGCTTCCTAGGTCTTTACACACACACACACACACACACACACACACACACACACACACACACACACACACACACACACACACACACACACACACACTCACACTCACACACAACACACACACACACACACACACACACACACACACACACACACACACACACACCACACTCACACACACACACACACACACACACACACAACACACACACACTATACTCACACACTCACACACATATGTATACTCACACACACACACATTATACACACACACATGTATACTACCACACTACACGCACATATATACATGCACACATGTATACTCACACACACACCTGTATACTCACACACACACACACACACACACACACACACACACACACACACACACACACACACACACACACACACACACACACATATATAATAACATATACATATACACATACATACATACATACATATATACATGCATACATATATACATGCATACATACATGCACATATCCCTACTCTGACGGGGCATAGTTTTTTGTGTATCAGTTATTCCGGTGACTTTTGGAATCTCTCCAGCCATTTTGGTTGGGCGCTTGCTGTGCAAAGCCAGACTGTCCACTCACAAGCTAGAGCAAGTCATGACTTGTATTCGCATTTCACATCAAAATAGTAGGATATCCATGACAGCTATAGGCGTGCACGTCAGTAAGGGAATATATGTATGTGTATGTATTTATACATATATTTGTATGTATAATTTCTCCCCCTTTTCATTATTTTTCCTTTTTTATTTTTGTTTCTATTTGCATTCATTCTAAGATTTTTTTTTTCTTTGGTAAATATGCATTTTCAGGTATGGTTTGTCTAATAAAATTCTAGATGAGTGCATTTTTTGCCAAGTGTGCATTTACAAGATGTGGTTGTCTCCTTAATCTTTTCTTTCTCCCCCTCCTTTATACACACTTTCTCCTTTTCCTCTCTCTCCTCCTCTTCTCGCTTCTCTCTTCCTCTCTCTCTCCCTCTTCACCCCTTTCCCTCCCTCTTCTCTCTCTCCACCCCTTCTTCCCCTCTCTCTCCACCCCTTTCCCTCTTCTTCCCTCCTCACCCCTTTCCCTCTCTCTCCCCCTTTCTCTCCACCCTTTCCCTCTTTCCCCTCTCTCCTCCTCTCTCTTCACCCTTTCCACCTCTCTTCCCCTTTTCCCTCTTCTTCCCTCTCTCTCCACCCCTTTCCCTCTTCTTCCCTCTCTCTCCACCCCTTTCCCTCTTCTTCCCTCTCTCTCCACCCTTTCCCTCTTCCTCTCTCCCACCCCTTTCCCTCTTCTTCCCTCTCTCTCCACCCCTTTCCCTCTTCTTCCCTCTCTCACCCCTTTCTTCCCTTCTCTCCCCCTTTCCCTCTCCTTCCTCTTCTTCCTCCTCTCTTCTCACCCTTTTCCCTCTCTCTCTCTTCTCTTCCCTTCTCTCCTCTCTCTTCTCTTTCCTCTCTCTCTCTCTCTCTCTTCTCTCTCTTCCTCTCTCTCTCTCTCTCTCTCTCTCTCTTCTCTCTCTCTCTCTCTCTCCTTTTCTCTCTCTTCTCTCTCTCTCTCTCTCTCACTCTCTCTTCTCTCTCTCTCTCTCTCTTCTCCTCTTTCCCTCTTCTCTCTCTCTCTCTCTCTCTCTCTCTCCTCTCTCTCTCTCTCTCTCTTCTCTCTCTCTCTCTCTCCCACCCTTTCCCTCTTCTCTCTCACTCTCTCTCTCTCTCTCTCTCTCCTCTCTCCCTTCTTCCCTCTTCTCTCTCATCTCTCTCTCTCTCCTCTCTCACCTTTTCCCTCTTCTCTCTCTCTCTCTCTCTCTCTCTTCTCCTCCTCTCTCTCTCATCTCTCCTCCTCTCTCTCTCTCCTCTCTCTCTCTCTCTCTCTCTCTCTTCTCTCTCTCTCACTCTCCCCTCCTTTTCCCCTCTTCTCTCTCTTCCCTCTCCTCACTCTCTCTCTCCCTCCTACCCCCTCTCTCTTCCCCCTCCTCCTCCTTCACTCTCTCCCTCCTTCCTCCTCCTTACTCTCTCCCTCCCTCCTCTTCACTCTCTCCCTCCCTCCTCCTTACACTCTCTCCACTTTTCCTCCTTCACTCTTCCCCCTTTCTCTCCTTCACTCTCTCCCCTTTCTCCTCCTTCACTCTCTCCCCCTCCCCTCCTCCTCTCTCCTCCTCCTCCCTCCCTCCCCTCCTCCTCCTCCTCCTCCTTCCTCTCTCCCCTCCTCCTCCTCTCCCTTCTCCCTCCCTCCTCCCTCCTCCCCTCTCTCTCCCCCTCCCTCCTCCTCCTCCTCACTCTCTCCCCCTCCTCTCCTCCTCTCCTCTCTCTCCTCTCTCCTCCTCCCTCCTCTCTCTCTCCTCCCTCCTCTCCTCCCTCCTCCCTCCTCCCTCCTCTCTCCTCCTCAACACACTCTCCACTCTCTCAACACTCTCCAACATATACACATACATATATATACATATATATATATATATATATATATATATATATATATATATATATATATATATATATATATATATATATATTATATATATATATATATATGTATATATGTATATATGTGTATATATGTATATATACGTATCTATGTATATATGTATATATATATGCAATATACATGTATATTTATAATAAAAAACATGTATTAGAGACATAGTTATGTAAGACATCCATATATATATAATATATATACATATATATATATATATATATATATATATATATATATATATATATATATATATATATATATATATATATATATATATATATATATATATATATATATTATATATATAATTCATATGTAATAAGATAGTCATATAAATATATATGTATACATATATTTATGTATACACGTATGCATGTTTGTGTAAAATATAAACATGAATACTCACACATACATGTACATGAACTCATGTCTATATAAGACTTTTCTGTAGTAAGGCTTGTTGTGTGTTCCTTTTTGTGCCAGTTCCCTTACTAGTTTAATTCATCTTTAAAGAAACTATAGGTATTCCACTGGATGGTGTGCCCTTTTTTTTTTGCTATTAACTGAGGTTCATCTTGTAAGTGGAAAGCATTACAGTATTGTTTGAACCTTGTGTGTTTTTTCCCTTAGTCTTTTTATGATGTTTACTTGTGCATTTAGGTGGTAGTTTTATTATTTTATGAATAAAGGTTTCATTCCAGATGATAAAATGGCCATGGGTGTACCCCCTCGCAGAGAAGGTAATATTTTACAAGTAACTGCTTCTTTAATATGCTTTTAACCACAAGCATTTTTTGCTGTAGGAATTAGACTTCCCCTTGAGATAAAAAGAAACCTGAGTACAATTTTGCCAAGTCATTCCACTCCACTCATTTTCTATATTTTTTTGTTCTTTTGTCTGGCAATCATGCACCAAATTTATTTGATAGACTTCGTGATAATAACTATCCTGATAATAGGAGTAGACTTGGCCATGGCTTGACCAGATCAGATTTCAGGCAGTGGATGAGGTTCCTTCTTTGGTTGCCACGCTGATTGGTTAGCCCGATGCGGCTTCTCTAGAGGAATCTGTTCGTTGTGTGTAACCCTGATTTTGTCAGCATCTCAACAAGAACAATGCAGACATATCTCCATTTCCTACAGAATCCCTGACGTTAGTGTTCGTTGAGACCAAAAAGGGTGCAGATGCCCTTGAGGAGTTCTTGTACCGTCATGGATACCCCGTGACAAGCATTCATGGTGACCGAAGCCAACGTGAGCGAGAGGATGCTCTTCGTGTCTTCCGCTCTGGCCAGTGCCCCATCCTTGTGGCAACTGCTGTAAGTAAAATAATGAAAGCTGTAAATGAAGGCCATTTCTTTTTAGATCATGTATATATGCTACCTGATTTTAACAAATTATTAGATTTTTTTGTGTGTGTGTGTGAAAATCAAAATTGTGAAATTTAGAATATAGTAGGTGTTATTTTTTACATTTTTTGATTTTCATATTTTCCTGCAGGTGGCAGCTCGTGGTTTGGACATTCCACACGTTAAGCATGTCATTAATTTTGATCTGCCATCAGACATTGAGGAATATGTTCACCGTATCGGTCGAACTGGTCGTATGGGTAACCTTGGTAAGTTGGCCATTACCCAATTAGAAGGAATGTTTAACGTCCTTGATATTTTCAAAGTGTACCCAATCAAAGTACAAAGATATAACATTCTTTTGACAGTTTTTCAGGAAACATTTGCTAGAGTACACATAAGAAGGTTGATGTTTTTATTTGTCATACATTACAGTTAACTTGCAGGACATATGAAGAAATAAGGTCATATTACTTATGGTTACTTTTGTTTTTGTTTTAAAAATTGGAATGAAGTTAGGTTGGAATTACCTGTAATAATATAATCTGAATATTCAATCCAAATTTACTTATCTCGAAAATATTATACATTTCAGGCCTTGCCACTAGTTTCTTCAATGACAAGAATCGTAACATGGTACGAGACTTGGTAGAACTCTTACAAGAGGCCAAACAGGAGCTTCCCAAGTGGCTAGAAGCCATTGCCTCTGAGGCACGCTTTGGGGGTGGAGGAGGACGAGGCCGCGCAGGAGCCAAGCGCTTCGGTGGAGGCTTTGGATCCCGAGATTACCGTCAGGCCGACCGCAACAAGGGCCCCCACACGGCAGGGCCTGCTCGTCCAGGTGGAGGATTCAACAGCTTTGGTGGAGGTGGGTGTCTCTTGGTGAATTGGTTAATTAATTAATTGTATCTGAGTGCTTCACTGCCTGCACATGGTCCAGAATCTGCAGTGTGAAGACTTTGCCTCCTCTTTGCGACATTACTCTCTCTTTGAGTGCTTATTATGATGTAACAATAACAATCCAAATTCTATAAGATAAATCACAGAAGATAGTGTAGAACAGCACTAATTATATTTTACATTTCCCTCCCAACAGCTGCTCCACACTTCAATCATTATGGAGGGTACGGAGGTTTCAGTGGAAGCCAAGGCTACAATAGCTACAACACCTCTGGCGCTTCAGGGACAGACTGGTGGGGGGGTAACTGAGCCCTGGCAGCAGGATCTGTGGCACCTTGCCACCTTGTGCAACACTTGTTACACCTGGGACTGTACCATTAGTGGAAGTGCAGTGTTTGCTTTTTCTTTAGTTTAGACAGGGTAGTGTAAACCCTCATTAGTATATAAGGTATTTCTGCCACCGCAGGAAGTGTTTGTTAATTAGCAGTTTACCTATACTGACATGTGTAAGAGGTCAGTCTTAAAGAATGGAACATGCTTGAAACTGGATATTATCATTATTTGAAAGACACTCCCAGAATTGTGTATTGCTTTATATTGTAACCCGTACTTGTACCCAGTAACAAGTGACCACAAAGTGGCATAGAAAGTTTCAGCAGCAGTCAAACTTTTTAAGTGTTGTTAATGCCCATAACCTGCTGTCTTAAAGGAAATGTGAACCACTTATGATGCGGGGTTCTCTTTTTAAGCTTGAAGTTTCGGTATGTCACAGGCTTGGAACTTTTCTCTGAATACTTGACCTTAGACTTGACTGAGCAAATATCTTGATGTTTTTTGTCAGGAAGTCTGCATCATACCAAATAATACTGACTTTATTTAGAGGAGAACATGTATGTTTCTAATGCTTTTTTGTGTGATTATTAGCAATCAAGAGGGGGGGCTAAATAGTAAATGTAGCCCCATCTCAACCTTTAGCATGGAGCTTAAACTTCCATGTTCCACTGTGTAGCACTGAGGACTTTGTAGACCCTTTTTTTCAAGTTACATGTGATACAGAGATGATGCAGAAACTGAGGTCATTTGTGAATAATGTTTTATCCCTATGATGCCCCACATTGCCAGGATTGGGCTGCTGTTAACTTTTGTGTCTAATATGTAATGTAGCAGTTGTGTTGCTGGGTGAGATGTAGTGAATACAGCCTCAGCAAAATCATTAAACATTGGAAAATCACTGAACCGCCCAGGCAACGGCAACATGCACTCTGTTGCGTTCATTAAGGTATTATAATTGTAGACTTCTGTAGCATGGCTTTTGGGAAGTTTAATTGATGATTTGATATTTTGCCGTCCCTTTTGATTGTTGTGTTGAATGAGCCTCTGGAGCAGCTGTGATTGCAGTTATTTCAAATTTACTTACTTGTTGCTCAGAAGGAACACTTAACTTTATAACTTGTCTGGATTACATTTGGACTTATTCCAAATGAGTTATGTTTTTAAAGACTTAAGGGATTGATTCCTAAAGAGGCTCTGCATGGAGATGTGTCTTTGTCTCTCCTTCTGGATTTTGAAGACCCACCAGTTTTTTACTTTAGTTCGGTTGGACTCGGGTGCTGGATACAGCATCCTCTACACAGTAGCGGCCAGAGCCGCAACACGTGGCCGCAGCATCACTCAAGCCTGGTCTCCTGAAGGCAGTGGCTAGCATTGTTGCAGTAATGATCCATCCCTGAGTCATACAAATCACCTGACTAATCTCAGGGCATAGGCTTACCCAGTGTTCGACAAATGTGTTCCTGTCTGGTAATGTAACAAACTGGGCAGGGAGGCATCGCTGATAAGCAGCAGCGATGCATTTGATGCATCTTATATAGAATCGCTGTGGCACATTGCAGCCTTCTTAGATATTAAGTCAAACTAATGTAAATTATGGGAAGGCCGTGTGTGCCTGGACTCACTTTGGCGAACACTGCCATTATTACTGTGATATTGTTTGATGCCCGTGATGAGGCGGGCAGTAGGGTGCGGGGCCAGGTTTGGGTTGTGGCAGAGAGCGCCCCCGGCAGAGGGCTGCCAGCTCTTCCCTGGCAAGCACTAGCAGGGTTGCAGCAAGTACTGGTAACAGTCAGAGGTACAGCCCACATTCCACTTTTATCATGATCCTCCACAAAATGGTTATATAGTTATATTTCTTGTAATCTCAGTCATAGCCTGAGTATTGCCAAAGATATGTTAGTTTGTATGTTCATGTACAAATGTCTTTATTTAGTGATCCATATTTGTTATTATAGATGCTGACATAAGCAGTCATGCTTATGCTCACCTCAGACTAACTCTAGTCGGTGATGGCGCGCTGTTCCTCATTGTAAACAGGCAGGAGTGTGTGTGTGTGTGTGCAAGAATTTGGCTCCTGGTTCCCAGTGAACAAAACTGATTGCCCATAGATCTGAATGTTTGGGCATTTCTCATGTTAATATATCTCATCAGCTCCTTGTATCACGGTGCTAGAATTTAATATATTGTCCAGGAGCTTTGATCAGGTACAAAGTTGGTAGCACAATGATCTGTCAAGAAGATATTTACTGTGTTCACAAATAATTTGGTGTTTTAATATAAGCACTGCTCCTGCTCCCAAGTATGGGAAGCTGCATTGTTAGCTAGGGTATTTAAACTATAAATTGTGCAAAATTTTAACTACTCATGGTACAATGATTTATAAATGTACAGATTGTGCATTTTATGTAACTGCTTGTGTGGGATTCTAGCCAAACAAAGACTGTAGGAGTTTTCAGATTGTATAAAGTAGAAATCAATGTACCAACTTAAATTGATCCTGGGGCACTGGACGTGCTTCATAATCAGCTAAGTGACACTTAAAGCATGTGGAGATACCGGTAACCTACACATGAGGTTGCCAGGGAACCTCCTGCTACTGCTGCCAACTATACCATGATGTTCAATGGTTTGAAAGGTAGTAAATAGTGGCAGTTATTAGTATTATAATATGCTGTACCTCAGCTGAAGTATGTTATGGTGAAGTTGTTGGCAGTGGCAAGAGGTACCAGGGATCAACTTTCCACCAAGGAAGAGCAATGTCATCTTCCGGGCCCTGCGAGAGCTTGATTAGCTCTTCCGGGAGGTCAGGAAGTGGTCCTCAACATTTCCCATGGAAAGAAAGTGTACCTAATATTGGGGAAATATACGGGGGGGTCTCTGCGCCAAATATTGTGTAGATAAAATGTACTGTCTTTTTATACAAGATTGCAAGCTATTTTTTATTTCTCTCATTTCTAGAGATTTAAGGAGAGATCTCACATTGATAGGGATGGCAAATTGAAAGTCTACTACTATTATATTCACTCTGGCATTTAGAACATTTATGAACTAGAGATGTACTCAAGCTTTCTTAAAGTCAAATAAAAACAGTAAAATATTATTTCCTAGTTTTAGTTGCCTTGAATTTTTTTGTTTAATATGTATTTTCATAAAACGCCTGGAATGTTTAGTTTACTAAGTTTCCAGAAAGATAGTACTTCCTTTTATTTTATTTATTTTTTTTTTTCCCCACATCACTCCTTGATTTAGACTAGTTCTGAAAGAGCAGGACTTAATGCATCTAGTACATTGTAGAGCAGGCAGTGGGAATTTCAACCAATCTGAAGGATTGTGAGCTTATGGCATCATGTACATATGAGTAACCGCACTCAACCAAGGACAGTGAAACATAGTATGCACAATTGCTGTATCTGCTTGCATTATATGTAATACCATGCCATTATTAGCTTCTTAGTGCATTTCAATCTTAATTTATTCACAACAGGAGCCCCTAGCACCAGGTTTTGGGGTAGGCACAGTTAGCTGCTTAACCCACTATCGCGGGAATATTTTAAGCCGAAAATAATAGTTTCCAGGGGGCTACAAAATAGGAGCTTGAGGCTGGCCCGGAATCCGCCCGCTACGTATTCAGCATGCGAGCTCCAATCTAACATCACACTGGCGGGACGCCCTGCAATGTTTATTTTTCCAGGTGTCTCATATATGGGATACCCATTGTAAATGGGTTAAGAGAAAATTAGAATTGCAGAAAATCTAAGATTACCCCACTCTCTAAGGTCTAAATTGCAGTATAACAATTCTCTAAATAATAAAGCAAAAAAAGTTTTAAGCTTACTTGTTGAGGAATTCTTTTCAACGAAAATAACCAGGGCCAAACAAGCTGGACCTCCCCCAATCCCTTGCCCGTTATTGTCGTGTGGTGCTGAGGAGACGGAGACAGACCCAATGCAGGGATCTCCCCTGCCAAGGGCCTCAGCCCTCAACTTGAACTAATTTTGCTTGGTCTTTTCTCCCTCCAGCTCTTTCATTTCCGTACCTTCTCCAACCCCTTTTTCTATCTACTTCCTAAGGTGTAAAAGCCGTGCTGAAAGGATGAAAGGCTGACTTTGTGCCAGTCCTGAACAGCCTGAGGGAACGATTTTGTTGTTTAGCCCTTACCCCTGAGGGGTGGACTGTTTATTCCCCAACATAGCCAAGGCTTCCCATGGCCAGTAATGAAGAAGTAATACCCATATTAGAGGCAATGAGGCTTGCCCCTTCATCAAATAGCCCTACCGATTCAAACTCTCCCGGCTCCCCGACCCCAGGCTCTCCTTTGACAATGACTCTGAACACTACAACTACTACCCACTCCTCAATGCCTACCAGTGCATTATCCACCCAAGTCGAGACTCCTACTCTCCCAACTTCTTCAACTTCTTCATCTCTACCCCCACAGCCTTCTTCACCAATCACCTCATCACAACAATACTTCCTCTTTCACACGTCCCTTTCCTTTTACCACCCACAACTCGACCAATATCTTAAATACTCTATTTAGCCCAGCCAAATGGGACCGATTTTTTGTGATCCCCATACAACTCCTTACTCAGGCAACACTCTTCTCTTTCAACAATGTCTCCAAAAACATGTAGGCAGTCCCTTTCTGTACCCGACGCGATCGCTCCCGTCTCGTAACTGTCAGATCTGAAGCTGAAGTTATAGCATTATCAAAACTAACTGATCTCTCTGGCAACCCCATCCCTGCAGAACCTCATTTAACTCGTAATACTTGTACTGGAACTGTCTCTATCTCCCCAGCAAGCTGCCCTATGGCTATTGATTGGTCAGATTGTGGAGAGTACTTACTCGGCTGGCTCAAAGACCATGTTGTGCTATCAGTACAGTGTTACTCCATTCCTCCTAGAGGTCATCAAAGGAAACCCAACAACATTGCCAAAATTACTTTCAGTACACATGACCTTCCCTTTCGTATCTATATTGGTGGACAATCCTTCCCTGTACAACCATACCAACCTCCTCCCCGTCAATGTCAAAACTGTTGGTGCTTTGGACATCCTGCCAAACACAGCCACTCAACAGACCGATGCCCCATATGTGCTCAATCCGGTCATAACCGGTCAAGCTGTTCTGCACAAACACGCACATGTGCTAACTGCGGTGGCCCCCATAAATGTATTTTATAGAGGCTGTCCCACTTATAAGTTTGAGTCTGAGGTAGCAACTCTCAGTTACAAAAATGGTCTCACTACATGAAGCCAGACAAGAAGCATGCCGACAGGGTTTCTCTTATACTCCCCACTCTAGTAATGTCGCTTGCTCTGCCCCTCCCCCTCCACCTTATGTTCCTACACCTTCCCCTATACCTACTTCCCCACTTCCACTTCTACATTCTACCTCCCCCAGTCAAATTTTTTTGCCACTCTAAACCCAGACACTCCAATCTCAACTACGGTCCCAACACTGTCCCCTCTCCCTCCCTGCACTACCCGTAGCAGACAGACTAAACATTCCACCCCTTCTTCCCCTACTGCACACTCACTTCTACCTACCTTTGCCTTTGTCCCTCAGACACCAGTCTCCTCTTCCCCTCGTCTCCTACCTTTGTCTCATAAAACTTCAATGAACTCCACTGCAGAAACTATGGAAAATATTCGAAGCTATATGCTTGAGACACAAAATTCCATAACTTATGCTCCCTCCACACTCGAAGTGACTGCTGATATCCATCCCCCTTATGCTCATATTCCACCTACACCCCTTCCGCCCTCCTAACACAACCCATCTCCCTCAACTCTAACTAATGACGATATCCATCCTCCCAAAACCCATCATCATCCTCATATTCCCCTAACAACACTTCCTCCTACTCCCTCCCAACACAACCCACCCCCCTCAACTCCAACTATGTACATTCTCCCTCCCTCCATCCCCGCTATTTGCACTCCCTCCTTGATACACAAGTGAAACTTACTTAATTCCCTTACCGAAACCCACCATAGTCCATTCACACAGCAACTTCTTTACCCATCTTTAACCTTTCAAGATCACTCTAGATAGTTGACGCAGATTAACTATCACCCTTCACCCCTCCTTTAATATACTTTCCTATAGTGCTATATGACCTTAGATGTCTAGCACATTTATTTTACTTTTTAATCTTTAACATGTTGGAGTAGGCTCAACCACATGTCATCCTGGCTTGAGGGATAGTTTACCTCATTGTGACAGGTCAACACAGAGAAACTACAGAGCTGATTTCCACAAATGTTTAACAAGAAATTTGGTACATCCATGCCAAGACTAAGATGCTGTATATATTACCCATGAATGTTTCAACATACACAAACTCTTGTGATTCCTATACATTGTTTTTTGTGGATAATACAGAGTATGTGGGTGTTCATAACTTAGGGAGCCTAAGAATTAAGGAATGTTTTAGGTTCTATGCATTAATAACAGGTTTGTTGTCATGTGATATTATCAGGATAAAATCAACATCTGTATTATTACACTGTTGTCCTTACTTTCTCCTCAACTTATCCTTGAGACTTACTTATTGATATAGATAATGAAAATCAGTCTCTAGTGTATGATACTTCCACATGAATCTTGCCTTTTAAATTGGCTACATAACTTTAACCCCTTCCCAAAGGGTGTCATATACTTACATGTCATAGCTGTTGTGGATAAAGTAGCGGGTGGCATAAAACATGACCTTTCCTGCGCCATCAGCTCATTGGATGGAGCTTGTTTTTCTTTGATAGTATCAGCAGCATTTCTATGGTAAAGCTTTGAGCAATAGCACATAATGTGAAGGTAAACCTTCAAAATTTTGACCATTTAAAAAAGTGTGAGGATACAAGCTTTTAGGTGACAGCAAAATACTGAGTGAGCCAGGTGCAAACAGAAAACTGTTGATGCCCACCAGTTATCCCACAATCATGTCCATTTGCCAAATTCTTTACCCCGCATTATTGGGATACTATCAAACTGATTTGTACTTCATTTTAAGTAATGATAACTAATTACTTTTCTTTGACCTGAAAAGTTTTCTACTAACAATTAGAAGAGACCCTATCATTTGTGGGGTCTCACTTTCAGGCATCAAATAAGTCATCTTGAACATTGCCATCACAATTCTCATAATAATGTCTCCATCAATTTTAGAAGTGAAAACTTGAAAACGTTTTCACTTCAGTTTCTTTTGTCACAAAATTTTAAATTTTTAAACATATGAGTAAGCCAAGAATTTTTTGCCTTAAGTTGGGGTCATAAATAGTAATGTCTTTTCATATTTCAATAAGTGCACTAAAGTGAGCCTACCTATAATAAAGTGATTTTTTCTGACATGCTCAGAAATGTTTCACTGTTGCCATTTAGTTATTTTTGTCAACTTTTCTGTACTGTGTTGCACCCACAAGGTAGCAAAACAATGGAAAAAGAAGCAACCATTTACTTGAGCAATTTATTTTAGCCCAAAAGATGTTACCATACAAGAATCAGTTCAGACAAGATAATGATCTGGGCACACTTGTAATATGGATGAAACAAACATTTAGGGAGAAATATACACAATACAGTACATGTTAGAATCCATATTCGTGTTACCTTTACAAAATCCTTAAATAACATATATGAAATACGTTTGAAAAAAAAGTAGTTTCACTTATGAAAATAAAAGATATTAAGTAGATAAACAAGATTTTTAAATTAGATTAACTTTACATATACTACATTAAGTTTCCTTTTCAAGTCAGTGTCAATGAAAATGTGTCTAGTAAGCTATGGTAATGTTGGCATCTTTTGTGTAAATATCATTATTAGCTGATCTTAAAACCAAAGAATGGCATGTGACAACTTTATCTGTTGCTTTAAAAAACTGCCATTACAGAGAAAATGAAAAGCATCAATTTTTAAAAATAATAGTGACAGAAGAGAGAAATTGAAAGTATACAGTTTATGCTCAATTTTTATTGGCCACTATGAATATGCTTGTGTTCTAGAGTACTATGTACTAAACCAAAACAAGTGATGGACGCAGATAAAAAGCCTAAGTAATATGAAACATACAGGCCCTTATCAGCTAAGCTGGAGAGACATATGTTCCTAGTAACAAAAAAGAGGATGTGTATGTTTGTCATAATTGAAGAACTAACCCAGATGTACCATCTACTCAGTTGCAAAATCATGTCTTACGTACAACATAACATCCAGTTTGGCACATATATGTTATACATCACAAAATCTACATAATCAATAATAACACATGTTATCTAAAAGACAAGTTGATAGTCAATGTACACGCAAAGTTGTAAAGATCTAAACTGCTATGACTAGTATCTTCAGTTTTTAATACCACTAATGTTACTCAATGAAATGGAAGATTGCAACTGTTTGTAAGCTACATGGTCATCTTTACTAGAACTAGATTTCATTTCTTTTGTCTATCATCCTTATCAAAATGGTGAGATTATTGTTGCTTAGGATCTCAAAATATGGTTGGCTTGATACAGAATTCATGCCAAATCCCCTACACAATAAACATATGGATAAACACTAAATGGGCAATTTTTTTTCCTAAATTTGCAACAACAGCACAATCACATTTTTTCCCTTTATATACATATATTATAATACTAATCACCACATAAAATACCTATTAAAATGCTTTGTTTTACCTGTGTGATCAGAACAAGCTTTCATTAGTAGATATTTCCTCCACTTTGTTTTATTATACTCTGACCACTGCACAACCTAAACTATCTTCTGAATCTTTTAAATAACTGGAGGCTAATGTGATACAAAGATGTTAATTTCAAAGGCTTACTAGATTTACTTAAATGTGTAAAGTTATCTGAAACAATATCTATCAACAGTTGCTTTTATGAATACTTAAAACACAGCTCTTTCTAAACAACCTAAGGAAAAGCAGTGCACAGTATCTATATGAGAATACACACAGACAATTAACATCACCCAAAGTTGTACAATACAGAACAGTAACCTAGATATATATTAATTGTCTCTGAGGGTGATACTTAAGAGTATCAAAACACCAATTCAAGTTTGAAGACAATTTAGATAAAAAATACTGGTCATAAAATATTTTCACAAACCTTATGATGTAGGTCAACAATAATGGTAATGAAAGAAATCAACCAGCTTGGAATTACTCATGCCCAACCAGCAATCTGCTTTTTAACAGATGAGAATACCAGCATTCAAACAAATTTCAATGAAACTTTGAGAATTCACAGCAATAACAAAGAAATCCCTAAAATTTACACTGGTGCCTTAATACTGTGTTACATACCAAGGAAACAGCAGCAAGTCTTGAACTTATTTAATCTGGTGAATGGCAATAATTCCTTCAGCACTCTGAAAAATGAGGTGCATTAAACATGCATAAGCTGAATACAAGTGATACAATCATACTGAAGCTATTTAAAGTATTTAGGAAAAGCTAACAGCTTATTCCCAGATCCTGTATGCAAAGGAGAAATTAAGAGAATACAGACACTGGAGTTTGTACTGCCACCATTAATTATTATATATACTCGGCATAAAAGCATTTTACTTTTCATCCCCATAACTAAATATCATTCCAATACTTTCATTGAGTGTGATCCCAGACATTTTCGATGGGTAATATATGGACAGACACTGGATGGAGATGTCTCAGAAAATTAACTAAAGCAAATTGAAGTTTCCTCTTTGACACAATTCATTATCTAAATAAAATCATCTACTCTAACAAGAATTGAAACTGATTTGCCAATGCTTGGTACTTAATCATTATAACAAACATGTCACTTTGTACTATTTGAAGTGGCAGAGAATACCAACAGCAGAAAAGCTCTTATTTACACCATATTTTTTAAAACACTTTTTGCATTCCCACTTTTATAAATCTACTTTCTGTTCAATAATACACCATGCTTTTCTTCTGAGGTTATCATAGAAATTTTACACTTCTTCACCTTTTTTACTCTATTTTTGAGGAAAGTTATCCTGCAGTTGAGTTTCATTTCCGGTATACTTACCCTACCTCATACAAATCATTTTAATCTAAAACTGGAACACACCCAACAAAAGTATGCTAATATATAATAATTTCAAAATAGCTGAACATCAACTCCATTTTTCTACCCTAGCAGTGTTATTACACACTTTACCAAACCATAAATTTGATTATATTCCACTCCATTTTATGAATGCAGTCTGTCCAAATATATGCTATACAGGGAGTAAGAACAAATAAATTCAGATGTCTCCTTGTTTTTTTTTTGTTTTTTTTTTTCAATCTAACTAACTGGTTCTGAGTGTATACACATTGTCCACTATGGTTTTGTTTTATTATTATTGTTTATACACTGATGCCTTCTCAAGCACTTAGTTAAAAAAATGTCAGTTAACAAGCCTACCTGATCATAACTGTCTTCAGGAAAGCAACTGTCGCTGTTATTACTGTCACTAACATTTATTATTATTATTATTATTATTATTATTATTATTATTATTATTATTATTATTATCATTATTATTATCATCCTCATTATTACTATTACTATTATCATTATCATCATTATTATATAATTTTTATTATCATTGTTATTATTATCATCTCAACAATAACAGTAACGAAGATAAACACAGATTTCAAAACTTTAAGGAATGGGACAAATTGATGAGCTCACGTAGGCTTTGCAACTGACTTCTTGTTGACAAAGTGCTTCTGGAATCGTCTGCATATAAACAATATGAAGTAAACCACAGGGGCCATTGCATATATACATGTAAACATGCATATAGGCA
>NW_020869159.1:408304-410804 GCF_003789085.1 Penaeus vannamei
ATTTATTCAAGTATGCATGTTTGAAGTAGAAGTCTAGATATGATATTCTATTTCAACAGCAAATTTCTATATCAATTTACCTACAGATATGATTACTCTAGTAAAAAGGTTTATTACATCTAATTCTAAATTTCAAAATTGTGAAGACAATGATCACAACAAAGACAATGGTAAGGATCCTGATGAGATTTCAAACTATATTGATAGAGAGGATGATAAGAAACACTTGTGATGACAGTGATAAAATAAAATATCTTTCTAATTAAATGAACATGCTATGACCATATATCATGCAGTAAAACCTCCTTATAAATAATTTCTCCTTACAAAGTCATTTTCTACTCTGGATTAATTAGTGAAACATGACTTTTGGCAATTAAACAATGATGGATCAGATTACCACATAATCAATACTATTTTTTCTTCTGTTGAATACATAAAACCAAAGTCATGAATGTTCAGCAGACGTAGAAAATATAGACCTACAATAAATATAATATTGTTGTTTTGTGCTTTATTACTAAAGAAAAAAAAAGAACTATCACAACTTTAACAACAAACCAGAGCTTAACCCCTTGGATCCGGATGATGAGACTGTGATGTCATGAAAAAAATGGAGCTAACTTACGGGTGACGCCGCCATCTCGTCATCAAAAAAAATTGGCCGAGGGGAAGATAAGGCTACCATTCTATCATGGGACAGTTTGAAACTTCATTAAATGGCTGAAAGAGATGGATTTTCTAAAAGAGAGAGAGGACTACAAAGAGGGAGAAAGTAGGGAGATGATTTTTCTAAAAGAGTGAGAAAGTGGGGAGAAGATTTTTCTAGAAGAGAGAGGACTAGGAAGAGACCCCCTTGAAAGTTGGCGCGTTACCCCACGAAAGTCGGTGCATGACCCCCCTCGAAAGTCAGCACATATTTCACAGACAAAGATGAAGGACATGTTCGAGACACTGTGTAGTTACCTCCTCGTGCTGGCTTATGACGGGATGGAAACTTTCAATGACTGCCTGTGGAAGCTTTGGCCAGTATCATCCTGTTGTGTCAACATTTCACATCAGTCTACACTCCTCCCTAGAGAGTGTCGGAAGTCGGAAGTTCCGGGAGTGCTGGCAACAAATAGTCTACATCCCTAACAATCGCATATGCTTGCCAGGAAAGGGGTATGAGGTGCATACCAATAACTGGTACACCTACCCTTGCCTTTTCCACTATCTGCAGGGACAGGGTGTCGATGTGATTGGCATGGTCCGTGTCAACTGCAAGAACATGCTGAAGGAACTGCAGGTAAAGGCCTGTGGTGATGTGGACTATCATAGCTCGGGCACAACAAGACGGGCTTGTCGTGCCTTCACTGGTACGACAAGAGGCCCGTCATAATGTCGTCGACTGTCCACAATAGCCAGATGGTTAAAATCTCAGACTGACATGGTCACCAGAGGCTAAAACCTCTCATGGTGATTGACTTCAATGTCGGGATGAAGGGGGTAGACATGACCGACTAGCTGGTTCAGTCTTACCTGACCTCTTGCAAGTCCATCAAGTGGACTACAAAAGTCCTTTATGAACTTATTGAGATGACAGTCATAAATTCCTTCTTGGTGCACAAAGCACTGGGAGGGAATTTGACTCAGTGGGCCTTCACAAAGGGGCCTGTTTGTGAGCTCCTGCAGGAATTCCACTAGTCCTCAAGGGTGGAAAGTATCATCCATTGGTCAAACCTGGGAGAGGGCCATCTTCAGGGAAGATATCTTGTCCATGTTCAGGTACCCACACCTGGTGGCCAATATTGCCTTTGTAAGGTGTGTTATGCACAAAGCACACAGCGAGAGAGACAAACAATTTGCGGCCGCTGCTAAGTGCTGCTATGTCAGTACGGCTGCTTCCAAACTTAACATACAGTAGAAACTATGTATGATTTACAGAAATAAATAAAGAAATATGTATAGAGAAAAACATTTGTTCATCCTTCATTTGTTTGATGTTTGTATTGAATGGAATATAAACAACTTAGAGATATAACATTTAGTGCAAATAACTAAAACAGTTTATTACTGATATGATATAGTATATGTAAATGTTGATTTTTATAAACTGAACAATACAGAAAACGCAAATACAGTAATACCTGTATTGCAAAGACTAACTATTTGGATATATAAAATGGAGTCTTGTCAATAAAAACTACATTTCCAGCATGAGAAAGCATAATAAATTCCAAATTTAGCATTTGAAAACTTGTAAACTGCAAAAATGGTTTTACATAAAAGAATTTGATGTTCTTTTATTACTGCCCCATCTATGCTACTTCAACTGATAGTATGAAGTGTAAACAACGAAAATAATCTATATCTCTCTTCATATAGCGCAAGTGAATGATAATTTTTCAAATCTGAATAATATCAAAATATAGAAAAGATAACACTGACAATACAATATTACCTGCTTTGCACAGAGAATAATATGGAGACTGAATAATGAAAACAAGCTATTGTGAGC
>NW_020869159.1:415804-420804 GCF_003789085.1 Penaeus vannamei
GGGCTGAACCCACTGTCACTGTTTTCTGTGGTTTCTATATAGGAACATGAGCACTGTATATGCAAGATAAGAAGATGAAGAAGAAATGAGGCTGTGCACCAACAAAAGTCTGGGAAATCATATCTATAAACACAAAACATAAAAATAAAACACATCTAAAGACTCAAATAAAGTGCTTGTAACAAAAAAAAAACGTAAGAAAGAAAAAAATGTGCTTACTGTATCTCGTTGGAAAGTGAGTCGGAGAGAGAGGGGGGGGGGTGTGAGGGGGTCTGTAGGAGGCTGGAGCCCCCCCTCTGGATCCACCATCTCTACCGGAGGACAGATAATGTGGCTCCGCCTGACAAGACAAGCAACACACCTCACTAGTGGCTCATGGCACTCACCAGACCTCCACACCACTGGCTCTACGACTTTGGGTTCTTTAGAAGCAACTCTCCCTGCTTCACAGGTCTACTGTGATCCATCTACCACATGATTTACCAAGTAGATACAGAATTGAGAGGACTTGCAATTAACCATTCTTCAGAAGTATCATCACACTGCATGCCAAATCTCTTTCTTGTTTAACCATGTGCTTTCAAATTTACTTTACTTTAAAAAATAATGTATGAAATCAGGTTCCCTTCAGAGGAAAGAACATAGTCAGTGTCTGTCAAATATGAGTGACTGTCCTTCAAACAATCCCATGCATCCCAAATCTTGGCTTGGTTAATTGTTAATCATTATATTAATTGGTCATTTTTCATTAAATATTACCTTTTTTAAACCTATTACATTCTCTCCCACATAAGACAACATATCCTTTGGGTTAGTCAGTCCAATATCTAACATGACACTGTCTAGATCACTCTCAAATTTCCGGATTTTATGTGTAGGCCTATAATGTAAAAATATATACAAATTTAAACATCATAAATTTATGACCATATCAATTTGTTTTTTTTCTTCGCCCTTTCCCTCCTTGAACAAACTCTCCAACTCAAACAGCTCCAACACTCTACAAGGTGAAAAGGAGTGATCTTTTACAAACAATCCAAGAACTGCGTGTACAATACATTCAATATTCTTTTATCAATGCTCACTCCCAAAAAGTGCAGACTCATGCAAATTAACATTTCAGCTTAAATCATATATAACAAAGTACACATAAAAGAGACATTCCCTTTCTTTAAAAGTGAAAAATCATGTCATATCACGCTTTTACTCAAGTGTTTCAAACATCATAAACCTCAAATGCTTTTTTTTTTATTCATTCCTTTTACTTATCTAATAAAAAGGTATATATATTCAGAATACTTACAACCCATATGGTAATTCTGGCTAATCCTTCACATATTGACATCTTGCCGAAAAGGAGAGAAATAAAGTTTGCATGATCAGAAACAACCTCTCTTTGTTCTTTCCTTTGTGTCCATGGAGATCTATTCTTCCTCTGATTATAATGAATATTCTGAAGTATTCTAGGAAAGTAAATGTGCTTGGAAAATAAGGTATCTCAGTGATTCTTTAATACTGATCATTATGTAAAACATTTAAACTTAAAAAAAAAATTCAACAAGTTTAGAACACTTGTGTCAAACAGCACATGCTGAATCATTTATTATTCTAAAATTCCAACAGTGCTGAGAAAAATAGAGATTTAGTTGTTGATTTATGTGTTCACTTCATCAATTCATTTCCAAATCAATCTGCAAAGAGTATCCATCAAATCTCTGTTTTGTATCTACTTGGTTAGTTATTTAATCCTATAAAGCAAACATTGGGCAAAAGCTATTACAAAAGCCAAGGGGATGATAAAATTCAGTACATTATAATTAAAAAGTACCGAGAAAAAATATGTATAACTATAAACAAAACTATGATTAACCCAGTATCTGGTTTGCTAGAAGTAAAAATGGCAAAGTCCAGTAATGTGGAAGCCTGGTAAGACATTTATGCTGATATAAGACAACATTCAGTATTTTGTTTAAATTATTAGGGAGCATAAAGAAGTACATTTGGCTCATACTGTAATGACTAACCTAAAATTCAAATCAAGGAAAAAAAGTAAAAAAGACATTACACTTGACTAAAAGCCATGGATGACTGCATTCTCTACACTAAGATCATTTGAAGTAAAATCGTTAGAAGAAAATTTACCTGCTGTCCAGGCACTAGAGCATAAGATCAACATGCTACTCTTTCATTTGAGTTGCTAACCTGTTACTTTTGTCTGCATGCTTTGATTACAACTGGCTATAAAAACATGCAATAAAAATGTATATTTCATTATCATCATTACATGCCTTTCCTCAACTTTTGCAAGCCAGCACCATATGATGTAATTTTCTCTGTTCTGTTTTGTAGGTGTTTTTATAACTGTAAAGGAATTGTGTGTAGAGAATACACCCATAAAAATCTACACTACATTACAAGCATCAGGCTGTTAAACACGTTTTCATATAAGTAACACCACCACAAACAGGTTGTAAATACAATAAACTGTAAGAAAAGTAAAGTTAAAAGATCTGTACATATTCACGAGTGGCACTAAGATCTTTATAAAAATAAATTGTCTCCATTTCTGATAAAGTCCATCATGTTACTATTAATGAAAATCTTAATTGCCAGAACACTAATCAATCTTAGTGCCACTCAAGAAACCCATAAATAGACACATGCAGTTCCACTGCTATGGATTAACTTGAGCAAATAAATAAATAAATAAATTTAAAAAAAAAAAAAAAGAACCAAAACTCAAAAAAATATGCGTCACACAAATCAACACTCTTACCATCTTAGATCCATTTGCTTTCTGTGCATTCCTCTAACAGATTGAATTCTCAAAAGAATTAACAAACATGTCTTGATTCATGTCTTTTGCTTTATTGTTTTTTTATTGGTGCTGGAGATGTTCAGCCAACCTTTTCATGACTTCAGCAAGTACAGAAGTCAGAATTAAAAATCCCTGGTGCTGATAGACTTAGGGGTACACTTCAGACTTTCCTTTAAACATTACCACATTTCAGTGCACTTTCGATTTTTTATCTTGCGTCTAAGTGAATTATGTCAACTATTATGTAACAGAAGACTAATACAGATATAGCCTAAACTGACAAGAATTCATTGGGAATTAAGATGTTGTCAACTCTTAATGCCTTTACATTTTTTACTAATACTAGCTCTTCATATCAAGATAATTCCCATGATCATTTTCTGAATGAAAAAAACTAATAAAAAATCAAGGTCATTCTAAAATATGTACATTTAAAATCCCAAATACGGCAAGTGAAAGTAAACTATAGTACATTATATTGCAAATATGAATTATAATAAAGAGCAAAATTAATAAATGTCAATCTGTGACAGAAAAAGCACAAAAAAGTTGAAAGGCATGGGAGAACAGTAAAAATGTATGCTAAATTCCAAATCACTTCATACTGTTTACCTATAATGGCATATAAAAGAACTGACTGGTTAGCTGGACATGAAACAGGATCAGACAAATACATCAAATTAAGCACAGAGTTCCCAAGCAATGCTCAGTAATGCTAATGCTGATATACTTCCATAATTAATGTAGTTATGGAAAGCCTGGTCATACCCACTATACCTCATGAAATTCTATATATTTTTTAAATTCTCATATATATTGAATATGGTGAAAATACTTTGTTCAATATTTGTGAAGCATCTAGAAGCAAAAGTTAATGAAGATGGCTTCCAGTCCTTCACATATCTTTCATGAGTGAAAAAACAAAGAATAAAATGTAAATACAAATATTTATTTTCTGTCAGCACTGTCAGTATTTTAGGGGAAATATGAAGTAAAAGTTACTTCTTGACCAGTGTATTTTCAAAATAACCTTTTTAGATGGTCTCTTGATACAATATTTTTACAATAAAGGCTTTTCATATGTAAACAGTAATTGTACTGAAAGATTCTTTCATTGTGAAAAATAATGAAGTGAATTACAAGGAAGAGACTTATTCATACAAATTTCTAGTACTGTTGTATTTACTTCTGCTCTAGGTTTACAGAGCTAGGTTGCTAAACCTTAAACACTGGATCTAACAATTCAAACTCTGGCTTTATCCCAAAATAGGGATCCATTTGACAGAAGTTGTTGAAAGAAAATATAAAATAACATAAAAAGATTGGCACTCATTCATTGGTCATGTGTTGATAAATGATCATTGTATAATGTCATGTGTTAGTTATTGGTCACTTGGAAAGATTTTACATTATCTGCATAGTGATTATCTGTCATACTGTCTGTTATTTGCATGGCAAGCTGTATCAGTATTGTCAGCTGCTTGAATTTGGCACAGATATGCTTATTGCTTAAAATGTACTACACTAATAAATTTCATACATTCCATAACAAAAATATTGATTAAGGGGAATTACAGTACCTTTCTTTTCTGCCAATGACTTTTCTTTTGACTTGACATAGAACACTAATCAGGCAACAAAAACATTTAAGTTCAACTAGACATTTTTTTACTAATAGGTTTTAATCCTGCAGTAGGAGAAGCGAATTAAAATGAATAAAATGAAATGATCACACTTATGTTAACTTTTCTGACAATGTTCAAAATCAATGTTCTTAAAATCATTAAACAGGATATGACTTTAAAAAAACCTGTTCCATAGTATCAACTTCCTACTAACTACAAGGATTACAACCATATCATCTTGATACTCATTTCTAATGTTGCTAATAAAGAATACTGAATCATATAATAATAAAAAATAAAGCTGGGTGTGTAAATACAGTATACAGTAAGGAGGAGGGAAACAAACTACAAAAAGATTAAAGTCCATGCTTTGTATTGTATAACACAGGCAATATGGCAATTATTGTCACAGTCATCACATCCAGGTACACAACCATTATTCAAGATTTGTCATATTTCATATATATATATATATATATATATATATATATATACAATATATATATACATATATACATATATATATACATATATACATATATATATATATATATATA
>NW_020869159.1:428304-430804 GCF_003789085.1 Penaeus vannamei
ACAAATTGCAGAGGGTCCCATATGGCCTTGCTGAACTGGTTCCTGACTTCTCATTACCTCTGAGTAAAAAAATCATTACAACACGAAAAATTCAGGAATAAAATAGACAGACAAAAAGACTTGTTACAGCACCTTGCTTACTTCAGCAAGGCCAAGGCTAATATAAAACATATAACTATGACAACCTAGTCTGTTCCAGCTGCTACCTTATCTAAGGATGGCTAAAGAAAATGCTACAACTTCAAGAATAATAGATTTACAAATAAAATCTACATGGTACAAGACAGAGAGAAATAGAAAGAAAATAAAAATAATAATTTATGAAGCGAGCATATCCTTTAACCAAACCCTGCCCAGTATGATTCTTCCATTGGACAGTGAGCCATATTGCACTTTGAAATCATAGCTGAATATATACTATATTCTCCAATTGAAATGAAAACCATCTAAGCTGGTAAATTTTCTTGTCAACTGACAGGTTTTCATAAAACCTGAATGACTGGATTTACAATAATCATAAAAATCTTAAATATGGTAGATCAGCACAGGATGGAACAGGAGTTACAAATATAAACATAGCAGCAAGAGAGACAGTAGGATGCGTGTGTGAGGCTGAGAGAGGTATGTCACAGACTCCTATCAATTTTGGCCAGATTATTTGAGTTATTGAGCAAAAAAGCTTGAGCTAAGGCACCGCATACCTAAATAAAACCCTCACAAACTTCCAAAACTCTTACTGAGAAACTATAGAGTGGATTTTCGAGTGCTATCATTAGCTTCCAAAGTATCACTCGAGTAATCCTAAATGCATTCCATCTGACCCTGACAGTCAATCTAAAAGTAAAAAGGCTTTTATCCTATACTATTTCTAATTACCAAAGTTCTTTATATTATGCTAGTAAAATCTATAAAGCACAGCATTTTTTGGTATCAAAAGAATCACAAATTTTGGTCAAGACTATCCGATCAGCAATGGATAAACAAATCAGCAGTTAAATGCAAAGCAAGAAGTCTTCCTATCTTGAAGTTAGGACCAACAATAAAAAATTCCTGAGTAAAGAATGCAGTACTTTTTTTGAAGCTGAACACATTCTCTGTGAATAAAATTATTCACTTTTATCTATGACAATTTCATTCCCTTGAACCTGTCTCAGCCCCACTGTGTGGCACGTGACCATTACTTAATACAAATAAAAACGGACGGGTTTTAGTCAATATGTTAATATTGACTTAGACTAGTATTAGAATATTGTTAAATTATATTTAAATACAATTATATATTATATATAACACCATAAAAAACATAAAAATATAGCATCCATAAATGACAATAACAATGCTTGGCACTTAGTTCTGGGGTCTCTCCCCACTTGTACAGTAAGGCACTATAAAAATCAGCATCATCTAGCTTTATCACATCCTCAAACAACAACCTAAATTAGCAGTACATTGTGGCACAATCATGTGTTAGTTCTTGTGCTATCCTTCGCTTGTCTAAACTTGGTCCCCATCTTATTGCATCTAGCATAATTTCATAAAACAACCCAGGAACACCCTGGACCACGAGGTCAAAAAAACACATTATATACTGAAGCCTAGAATAATAGCTACCATAGGAAAAATCTCTGTCTTAAACAGACAACCTCTAGCTGGCTTTGTATGACAGGAGTGCATTAAGGAATGTGAAGTCCTCTCTGGAATCCTGGTTTTCTTTGGAAGTCTTGGAAGCAGCTAGATCTCTAATGCTAATATTCAGCTGTGGTTTTCCCCGAAAGGGCAAGCACTACAAATCCTGGTCCATCCTAATGCACTGTTATGGCCTATGGGTCACTGCCAGGCATGCAAGGATCAGCCGGGCAACAAACAAGGTCAGCTGAATCAGAGTCACTATGGCACACATGTTGCATGCAGAATGAAAAAGACTTTCGCGCATTACGTACTGTCGCTCTTCCTTGGGCCTGTACATTTCCAATTCATCTTCGAGATCAGACACACATTTCAGTTCAGTTCATTGCGCTCGTAGAGAATCTCTTTAAGCTCAGTCATTGTGAAACGAGGTCGGTTGGGGTCATCCCGGTCAAATACCAACTTGTTGGTCAAGTCCAGGCTATCACTCTGAAAAAGTATTGAAAGATCATTTCAAATTCTGGTTGTGTCTTTACAAAAGCTGATATGTCAGCACCCTATTATATTGGAGAAAATGTAAATATTGCAATACGGAATCATTTATCCTTATCATAAGAAATACAGTTAAGCTGGTCTATCGACTTGTAGGGGGGATGGGAGAAGGAAGAGGAGAAGGAGGAGGAGGAGGAGGAGGAGGAGGAGGAGGAGGAGGAGGAGGAGGAGGAGGAGAAGGAGGAGAGGAGGAGGAAGGAGAAGAGGGAGGAGAAGAAGGAAAGAGGAGGAGGAGGAGGAAGGAAAGAGAGGAGGAGGAGGAGGAGGAGGAGGAGGAGGAGGAGGAGAAGGAAGAAGGAGAGGAGAGGAAGGAAGAGGAGGA
>NW_020869159.1:435804-443867 GCF_003789085.1 Penaeus vannamei
TTATCTGTGGTTGTGTATAATGTACGTATCGTCAGGCTAGTGCCTGCCTCAGGACGAAGCGTTTGTGCGCCAAACGAAGAATTGCCAAGTATTGCACAATTCTGCCCTTCGCCGGCCCTCACCTGGCCATAGCCCGCCCGCCGCCCGCGCGATCCTGTCTTGGGCAGGGGCGCCTCAACTCGTCGCCTTGAGGGCCATCAACGTCCTCGTTACCCCGGCGATCCTAGCATTACATCACTCTAAACGACCTTCCCGACAGACTGCTCGCCTCAGCCCTAACACGACTCAATACACCCAGGACTGCCAATATTGCGTGTGAACGCACGGGAGAAATAAACGGCATTCGAAGGGGAAATGAAATAAGCGCTCGTAAGGCGGGGCGCCGCGGCCCCGCCCTTATCACTCCGACGGAGGCACGCCACATGACTCCTGCCTGCGCGCCTCCGCCCGGCGTCGACACGAGACACCTGCCAATGTCGTTAGCGAGGCCGGTGGCGGGGCGGCGTTTGCAAATTCGTCTACAGTATTTCCTTTCTTCCCTCCCTTCTACCTTACCTAACTCTTCTCTTCTCTTCCCTCTCCTCTCTCTCTTTTTCCCTTCCCCTCTGTACACCCCGCTCCCTTCATCCCCTCACGTACAAAGAATGCAAAGGAGAGGCACTGCCGAACACAGCGGGCTCGTGCACTGCAGGAGGCCTGTGCTATTGGCTTCGCTCGCCTCCTCCTGCCTCCGCCTCTCCGCTGCCGCCCATTTTGCGCCCGTTACAGTCTGCTCTTAAATCTCGCGGGGCCTCTGACGCGAAGGCTGCTGGCGGACGTCTGCATCATCTACACACACACACACACACACACACACACACAACACACAAAGAGAGAGAGAGAGAGAGAGAGAGAGAGAGAGCGAGAGAGAAGAGAGAGAGAGAGAGAGAGAGAGAGAGAGAGAGAGAGAGAGAGAGAGAGAGAGAGAGAGAGAGAGAGAGAGAAAGAGAGAAAGAGAGAAAGAGAGAAAGAGAGAAGAGAGAAAGAGAGAAAGAAGACAAAGAGAGAAGAGGAGAGAGCCTCAACCTCATCCAGATTAGACTGCCGCTAAGATGACGCCCCACCCGCGGCGACCGAGTGGGCGTGAGATGAGAAATTGAACAATAACACTATTTTCGGCCAAAACAGGAAAAGCCGTAAAAATCCCCCTTAATCCCATAAAAATTCCGGAATGGCCGACCAAACTGGAAACTCATTTAAGCTCTTCGGTTCCTCAGGCCGGCGACGACGGGGGTATGGAGGGGCATCGCCACGCCCTTCGCCGGGGCAGGGGAGACGGCGAGGCACTGAGGGAGGGGATGGGTTTGGGGGGGGAGGGGATGAGAGAGGAGAGGCGTTAATAAGGGAGAGATAGGGATGGCGGAGGGAAGGGAAGAGAGGAACAGGGGGGGGGGCAAGCATGGATGGGGGACGGGATCAAATCGAAAAAAAATGGAAAGGAATCCTTACTGCGTCACGGCGTAGCGAAAATCACTACAGCGGTAAGCATTAAAACAAACCGACGAACCGAACTCGACGCTACATTGTCAATCAAGTGAAAACGCCGCAACGAAATAATAACCACCATAAAAATACCTGAAAATAAGGAAAAAAATATCGAAAAATAATAACCACCAAAAATACCTGAAATAAGAAAATATCGAAAAATAATAATAATAAGAGGCAAGAAATAGAGCCATAGTCGCAAAGAAAATTATAGAAAAAATAAACAATATAACGTACACACTTGTTGTCGAGAGGAGACAAGAGTCCCAGCTGAGTCTGGCCACTCGGCAGCTGGCATCAATCTGTGCGCCTGGCAACGGGCACCGTACCACCTCAACACCATACACACACACGATCCTAACACTACACCCAACCACACACGACACGTCTACTACACATCCTACATATACACACAGTCTACACACCATACACACACACACAGTCATCCATACACACACACCAACACCGTCTAACTCCATACATCCACACACACGTCTACACATCCATACACACACACACAACAACACCACACAGATACACATATCACAACACGTTACACACATCACACCACACCAGTCTACAATCTACACATGCCACACACATAACATACACCACATGTTTACAATATACCCACACGCATGTACCAATGAGGTCTCTACAACTCCCCACCACAACAGTCTACATAACACACACGCCACACACACCACACACACAATCTGCAACAACACAACGCATCACATCACACAATACACATAACGCAACCAACCAGACACACAGGCACAAACACACTCCACGCACCCGGACGCCCACATCAACATAAAAATCCCGCCACTACCTCATATCCACAGTCACATACAGCTATACAGCCACATATTTACGTCAACACCCCACCCTACACCCACCCACACGCCCAAATACTCCGAACATTGACCAACCTTCTTCGGGGGCAATGGAAGCCCACGCCCCACGCCCCGCACGCACCATCCGGCCCGTTTACCCGCCCACGCCCCATCGTTAATGTTGCTAATGTTGTTTGCTGCTGTGGTTGTTACAACTGTCATTATCATTATCTATATCCTCATAATTAATATCATCATTATTACTATCGTCGTCGTCGTCATCATCAATATCGTCGTCATCATCGTAATCATTATCATTATTCTTATCCTTATCATCATCATCGTCATTATTATATTTCTGACTGTCATTATCATCAGTATTGTGTTATTATCCTTTTTCAACAATGACTGATTTTGAAATTGTGCGAGACTTCCACTTTCTCCTTCCCTGAGGAACTTGATGAAGACGAAGCACAGACGAAGGGAAGCGACACAAGTCGAGTGACAGAGGACACACCGCCATATTGGATCTCTGTTGTAAGCACTTGACCACCGCTGTGACACCTGACCACCCCACCCTCGGCTCGGTGAACACCACCCACAACCTCGGACGACCACTGGGAGGTTGGGGACTGTAGGATAGGGAAGTGGGGGGGGGGGGGGCAGAGGGAATAAAACGTAAAATACAAGAGAACGAGAGCATAAGTGGGCAAGGGGGGTAAGGCGACAGGAAGGAGAAGAGGGAGGGAGCAAGGGAAGGGGAAGAGGAAGGGAGACGAAAGAGTAAAAAGGAGACGGAGGGAGGGCGGGGAAGAGGAGAGAGAAGGGAGAGGGAGAGAGGGAGAGTGAGAGAATGAGTGAGAAGTAGAGGGAGAGGGAGAGAGAGAGAGAGAGAGAGAGAGGAGAGAGAGAGAGAGAGAGAGAGAGAGAGAGAGAGAGAGAGAGAGAGAGAGAGAGAGAGAAAAGAGAGAGAGAGAGAGCAAGAGAGAAGAGAGAGGAAAGAGACAGACAGACAGAGAGAGACCACCAGCGAGGGCATTCAAAGTCCTCCTACTATCTCCGTATGATCTCCCCGCCCACTGACACGGAACGCCATCCGCGCCCGTGTCACTGGAGCACAACCCTGATACACGAGCCTCCGAGGGGCTCCTGCGAACTCTCCGTCAAAAGATCCGGGTTGGGGAACGGGCAAGGAGAGTGACTTTCTCACCTACATAAGCACATTTGTAATTACGGCGATCAAGTCCCGTTTTTTGTAATATCATGTGACGTTAATCTGCTGCATTTTCCCTTCACATGCTTACCATAAGCTCACATCGACATAGACAGATAACGAAGTACACATACTATGGAGGAGAGAGAGAGAGAGAGAGAGAGAGAGAGATGAGAGAGAGAGAGAGGAGAGAGACAAAGAGAGAGAGAGAGAGACAAAGAGAGAGAGAGAGAGATAAAGAGAGAAGAGAGAGATAAAGATAGAGAGAGAGATAAAGGAGAGGAGAGATAAAGAGAGGAGAGAGACGATTAAACGAGAGAGAGAGAGAGAGAGAGGAGAGCGGATCAAAGAGGAGAGAGGAAGAGTAGAGACAAAGAGACGCAGATGAGAGAGAGAGAGAGAGAGGGAGAGAGAGAGAGAGAGAGATGAGAGAGAGAGAGAGAGAGGGAGAGAGAGAGAAAGGGAGGAGAGAGAGAGAGGGAGCCTGGCAGGGGCACCATCCCGCGGGAATGGCACGCGCCGGCTTGACCGCCCGTCGCCAGTTCGCCGTTATTGCCTCGCCGTGGATTCGTGCTCGCCGCCCGCCTTTCATTCGCCCGCGGGTTTATTTGTATCGGTATGTGTGTGTTGGCGTGTTTGTGCGTGTGGTCTTGTGTGTGTGCGTGCGTGTGTGTGGCGGTGGTGTATATGTGCGATTTGCGCTATCTGCGTGCAGCGATGCACGAATGAAGATAATTAATTCCCTAAATATTCCAGACAAACGGATGGCGGTCCCTCCGTTCCCGCCAAGAACGGGCGAAAGCCGCCTATTAACGACAGCAGCGAGCCCTCTTTTGTCCGCCCTGAAATAAACAAAACACCCTGTAACGGCACCTCTCACGCCCACTTCCTGACCACGGCCCACCGCCGCCGCCACCAGAGCTCGCCACCGCACGCTCGCGTGTCTCGCCTCACGCTAGCAAACTTTCCGTCTTATTAGTTTAATGCAAGTCTGGTGGGACGTCCTAATGGCACCGGGGATGGAGGGGGGAGGAGGGAGGAGGGAGGACGGTGAGGGAGGAGGAGGGGGAGGAGGGAGGGGGGGGAGGGAGGAGGGGGTGGAGGAGGGAGGAGGGCAGGAGGGGGAGGGAGGAGGGAGGAGGGGGAGGAGGAGGGAGGAGGGAGGGGGAGGAGGAGAAGGAGGGGAGGGAGGATGGGAGGGGGAGGGGGGAGGGGGGAGGCAGGAGGAGGACGATGGGAGGGAGGAGGGAGGAAGGGAGGAGGGAGGAGGGAGAGGGAGGGATGGGAGGGAGGGGAACGAGGAGGGAGGGAGGGAGGGGGGAGGAGGGAGGAGGGGGAGGACGGAGGGGAGGACGGGAGGTAGGAGGAGGGGAGAGGGAAGGAGGAGGAGGAGGAGGGAGGAGGGAGGGAGCGAGGAGGGCGGCGGGAGGAGGGAGGAAGGGAGGCGGAGGAGGAGTGGGGAGGTGGGAGGAGGGGAGGAACGACAGGAGGGGAGGAGGCGGGGGGAGGGAGGAGGAAGATAGGGAGGAGGGAGGAGGAGAGGGAGGGGAGCCCGTGAACCAGCTAGGTGGGACAACTGTGTGTAACATAGAGCCGGTTTAGAATCGACGGGGAGGTCGCCAGGACGGAAACTGGCAGGAGGAGGCAAGTCATGTTCGAGTCTTGAAAACAGAGATGAGGAGAGATATTATGACGGAGCATGAGTGTCGATTTATAGGGGAAGGTAGACATGCGTAGGGTAAGGGGGTCCCGAACTGAGAGGGTGTAAGATGAAGTGTTGTCATCACGATTAGCCGCCGTGAATCCACCGGGGGCCACCTCTAGATATTGGGAGTGGTGCTTATCACTGGCGTTAGGAGCATGTTCACGTGACGTGATGGGGCAGATAGGGTGAGATGGTAGAGGGTGGGAGGAGGGAGGAGGGAGGGAGGAAGAGAGAGAGAGGGAAGGAGCGAGGATAGCCTGGAGTTTACGATGGGGCGTGCCGAGCGGACGGCTCTGATGTCAAGAAGGTAGCAATCGTTGGGTCATTTTGTCTTGGGCGTGATGGTAAAGTGGTTGCGGTGGCGGTTGGCGAAGAGAGTTAGAGGAGAGTTAGGTGAGGAATAACTTGTGCACGTGTGCTAGCTTGAACGACGCGGACCAGTGAGGTCGTTGAATCTCGGGAGGCGCATATGGCATCGGGGGGACCATTGGGGTCCCTGGGGGCGGATGGGAAGATCTTCAACGCTAGAAGGGGCTAAGGAATCATTAGGGTGGGAACGAGATACAATGGGGAGGTGGGGATCGGGAGGGGAGGAGGAAAGTGAGGCAAATGTAAGAGTCAGTTGAGGTGGAACAGAACGAGCGGGCAATAGAGTTGAGGGAGGGATTATGGAGATATCTGGGAGCCAGTAGTAATACGTGTGGAGGTGTCATGAGGGCGCGCACGCGGTTGCGATCTCGTCGTGCATGTTTTATCACCAATCATGGACGGCGAAATGAGCTCGATAGTGGGGAGGTGAAACTGACGGTTTGGTACGAACAGGGAGGCGGCAACGAACGGACGCGCGACGTCAGGTTATTATAGCTGCACTCCAACTCACAGAATCGAAGAGCCACTTGAGGGGATTCGTTAGCAGTACGAGGCGCTGCAGGTATGAATGGAAGTGGGTATGGTAGTGCGTGGTGTGCGGGTATAGTTGGACAAGACTGAGGGATAGGACAGAGCTGTATGCAAGCTTGGAGATTAGTGAATGCAGCATGTCGTGTGGGGGACACAGAGGGAAGTGTGGGAGGCGGAGGAGAACAGTCGAGGGCAGAGTAGGGAAGTCGTAGGAGGATCTTGGTAGACAGCTCGGCTGAGATGAGAGACGCAAGAGGGAGTAATTTTTAGGAGAAGAGAGAAAAGGATAAGGGGAGATTGAAGGAGAGGAGAGAAAAACGAAGAGGAGAGGGAAAAGGTGGAGGGGTGAAGGTGAAAGTTTGAGGGTGAGAGCGAGAGAGAGAGAGAGAGGAGAAGAGGGGGGGGGAAAGAGAGAGGGGGGGTTAAAAGAGAGAAAGAGGAGAGGCGGGGAAGAGACGAAAAGAGAGAAAAGGGGGGAAGAGAGAGAAAAGGGGGAAAGAGAGAGAAAAGTGAGAAAGAGAGAGAAGAAAGGGGGAATAGAGAGAGAAAGTGGGAAAAAGAGAGAGAGAGAGAAGAGAGGAGAGAGAGAGAGAGAGAGAGAGGAGAGAGAGAGAGAGAGAGCGAGAGAGGAGGAGAGAGAGAGAGAGAGAGAGAGAGAGAGAGAGAAGAGAAAGAGAAAGAGAAAGAGAAATAAAGAGAAAGAGAAAGAGGAAAGAAAGAGGGCAGGGTGGGGAGAAGAGCGAAAGATCGGAAAAAAAACTTAGAGCGCGAGTTTCTTAATCACACGAAAGCAGCCCCGAAAACAGAGCAGCAGAAAAAAACGCGACAGAAAATGGAAATCCGAGAAGCTGGTCCTCGAGCCGGAGAGGCCGCCGCAGAGTGCCCGTGGCGCCGCGAGGCTCTCCGGCGCTCCCTTCTCTGGCTGCCCGCCCCCGGCCCTGATTGCCTGCTCCCCGGCCTGCTTTCTGCTTGCCTCTCGATCTGCCCTGCATATATATTCTGGCCTCTTTGTCTAGCTGTTTATCGGGCTTCTGCTCTGTGTGTGGCTCTGTTCTGTCTGTTATGGCTCTGTCTGTTCGTCGTCGCTGTGTCTGACTCTGTCTGGTCTGTCTACTTGCCTATATTTGCCTTGCCTTTTTCCTTCTCCAATTTTTCTTTTTTTCTTTCTCTCACTCTGTCAGCTTGCCTGCCTGTGCGCGCCTGCCTCCCTGCTTGCGTCCATCTGTCTTGTTCTGTCCGTTGTCTGTCCCTGGTTCTTGTCTGTTGTCCTGTTCTGTCTGTCTGTCTGTCTGTCCATGTCTCTGTCTGTCTTCAAATTCGCCGCTGACTAACTTATCTGTCAGGATACTCGTGAGAACATCAGTCCACCGTCGCGTCACCATGGAGTCTCTGACGTCGGCAGGTTTTGTCAGAACCAATACCAAGGAGAAGTGACGGCGGTTGATGGTGGTGTGGTGGTGGTGGTGGTGGTGGGTTTGGTGGTGATGATGATGATGGGTGATGAATGAGTGGTTGTAGTGATGGTGATGAATGAGGTGGTGAACATGTGGTGTGGATAATTGAATAGACGATTGAAAGATGCTGGTGATGCTTTGATTGATTGAGGGTAACATGATTTATAATAGTTGGTGATACGTGGTTAAAATGAATGGCAAGGGTTGATGGGGGCATAGTGATTGATGGCGAATATGGATGATGGAGTGGGTGGGATGGTAATGGTGCAGTGATATGGGCGCATGATGGATAAGGATGATAACAGTAAAAGACGTGAACAACGAACGAACGCACCTTGAAGCTGGCGTAGTAAGGGCGCCTCGAACAACGGACTTCAGGTGACCTATTCCCGGTGTCACGCTGAATTTAGGTCGAAAGGACAGTATAT
>NW_020869159.1:443967-458967 GCF_003789085.1 Penaeus vannamei
CAAGTCCCGTTTTTGTAATATCTAAGTGCGTAGGATCGTGCTCATCTTTCCCTTTCACACATTACATCCACATCCCACGACAGATACAAATTACAATCATCACATGAGAGAAGAGAGAGAGAGAGGATGGAGAGATGAGAGGAGGTATCTGAGAGAGAGAACGAAGAGGACGAGAGATGACCCGAGAGAGAGAGAGAGAGAGAAGAGAGAGAGACTGAGAGTTGAAGAAAGAAGGCAACGGCAGTACCAATAGACGAGAGAGAGTCAACGAAGTGAGACGGAGATGTAAGAGAACGAGATGTAAGTAAACCGGAGATGGAGTCAACGCGAGACCGAGAGAAGTTTCAAGAGAGAGAGACGATGAGAGAGAGACGAGAGAAGAGAGACTGACGAGAAGAGAGCAGAGAGAGGAGAGCAAGAGAGAGACACAGAGAGAGAGACGAAGAGAGAGAAGAGAAAGAGAAAGAGAAAGAGAAAGAGAAAGAGAAAGAGAAAGAGAAAGAGAAAGAGAAGAGAAAGAGAAGGAAAAGAGAAAGAAGAGAAAGAGAAAGAGGCAAAGGGGGAAAGAGAAAAAGAAAGAGAGAAAGAGAGCATAAAGCGAGCAGGGGCACCATCCCGCGGGCGATGGGCACGCCGTCTGCCCGCCCGCCCGCCGTCGCCGTTATTGCCTCGCCGTGGAAATTCGTGCTCGCCGCCCGCCTTTTCATTTCGCTGCGGGCTTTATTTGTATTCGTGTGTGTGTGCGTGTGCGTGTGCGTGTGCAGCTGTGCGTATGTGTATGTGTATGTGTATGTGTATTGTGTATGTGTATGTGTATGTGTATGTGTATGTGTGTGTATGTGTATGTGTATGTGTATGTGTATGTTGTGTGTGTGGTATGGTGTAACTGTGTGTGTGTGTGTGTGTGTGTGTGTGTGCTGTGTGTGTGTGTGTGTGTGTGTGTGTGTGTGTGCGTGCGTGCGTGCGTGCGTGCGTGCGTGCGTGCGTGGTCGTGCGGTATGTGTGTGCGCGTGGGCGCATCTGCGTGCAACCGAATATAGATATTAATCCTAAATAAATTCACGACAAACGATGGCGGCCCCCTCCGTCCCCGCCAAAGAAGGGCGAAAGCCGCCTATTAAACCGACAGCAGCGAGCCTCTTTTTCCGCCCTGAAAATAAACAAAACACCCTGTAACGGCACCCTCTCACGCCCACTTCCTGACCACGCCCACCGCCGCCGCCACCAGAGCTCCGCCCACCGCACGCTCCGGTGTCTCGCCTCACGCTAGCAAACTTTCCGTCTTATTAGTTTAAATGCAAGTCTGGTGGGAGTCCTAATGGCACCGGGGATGGAGGGGGGAGGAGGGAGGAGGGAGGACGGGAGGGAGGAGGAGGGGAGGAGCGAGGAGGGAGGAGGAGGAGGGGGGAGGGAGGAGGGAGGAGGGGAGGGAGGGAGAGGAGGGAGGAGGGAGGAGGGGGAGGAGGGAGAGGAGGAGGGAGGAGCGAGGAGGGAGGAGGAGGGGGGAGGATGAGAGGACGGGTATGAGGCGAGGAGGCAGGAGTGGAGGAGAGCCAGTGAGGAGGAGGAGGGGAGGACGGAGAGGAGGAAGCGAGGAGGGAGGGGGAGGTGGAGGATGAGGAGGGAGAGGAGGAGGGAGGGGGGAGCGAGGGAGAGGGAGGAGGCGAGGAGGGAGGAGGCGAGCGAGGTGAGGAGGACGGAGCGAGCGCAACGGAGAGGTGACAGGGAGGAGGTGAGGAGGAGGAGGGTGAGGGAGGGGGACGGTCCGGGAGGAGGCGAGGCCAGGAAGGAGGAGGAGCGAGAGGGAGGAGGGAGGAGGGAGGAGGGAGGAGGAGGAGGAGAGGGGAAGCTGGAGGAGGAAGGGGGAGGAGGGAGGGTAGGGGAGGAGGGGGAAGGGAGGAGGATACAGAGACGGGAGAGGAGAGCGAGGTGAGCGAGAGTAGCGAGAGAGGACGAGAGATAAAGGGGGAGGGGGGAGGCGGCGAGGAGAGGAAAGAATAGTCTGAGGGGCAGGAGAGAAAAAGGAACGAGACGGGGGACGAGGAGGAGAGGGAAAAGAATTAGGCAGGCGAGGAGAGGAAAAAGATAGGAGGGTGCGAGGTGAGAGGAAAAACACGGTGGGGCGAAAGGGAAGGAAGCAAGAAGGCGAATCGGAGGGAGCCGATATAGGTGGGGAAGGACAGAAACAGGACGGACCCTGAGGAGGCGAGGAAGGGAGAGAGAGAGAAAGGGTAATGGAAAAAGTAAGAGGAAACAGTAGAAAATGGGTACTGGGTGTTCGAGAATGGAGATAGACGATAAAGGCAGAAGGGAATGAGGGAGAAGGCGAGAGGAAAAAGATAATCCCAGAGGCGAAGAGGGAAAGGCTGACGGCGTGAAGTGCGATGTGAAAGCTTACGCGAGGTGAGAGAACGAAGAGGATAGAGGATGACCGAGATGCAGGGGGGGGAGAGAGAGAGGGGGGGAAGAGAGAAAAGAAGAGGTGTGCAAAGAGAAGAGAGAAGAGAGAGGTAGGAAGAGACTAGAGAATCGAGGAAAGAGGGAGGAAAGAGGAGAGAATACGGGACAAGAGAGAGAAGAAAGTGGGAATTAGAGAGAACGTGGGAAAAAGAGGAGAGAGAGACCGAGACAAGAGACCGATGAAGCGACGACGAACAGGAGAAGAGAGAGAAGAAAATGAGAGAGAGAGAGAGACCGGGAGATGAGAGACAGCGAGAGTAGAGTGATGAGACGAGAGAGAGAGAGGAAAGAGAAAAGAGAAGAGATGTAAGCAGAAAGAGAAACTGAGAAAGAAGCATAGAAAGACGGGACGGGGGGAGGAGAGCGAGAGATTCGGAAAAAAAAAACTTACGAGCGCGATGTTTCTTTAATCACACGAAAGCAGCCCCGAAAAACACGAGCAGCAGAAAAAAAACGCGACAGAAAATGAGAAATCCGAGAAGCTGGTCCTCGAGCCGGCCGAGCAGCCGCCGCAGAGTCGCCCGTGCGCCGAGGCCTCCGGGCTGCTCCTCTGGCTGCCCGCCCCCCGGCCTGATTGCCTGCTCCCCGGCCTGCTTTCTGCTTGCCTCTCGATCTGCCTGCATATATATTCTGCCCTTCTCTTTCTAGCCTGTTGTATCGGGCGCTTCTGTCTGATGTAGTGTTTAGGCTCCTGTCTGTCTTGTTTCGGCCTCTGTCTGTTCGTCTAGCTGTCTGACTCTGTCCGGTCTGCTCTACCTTGCCTAATTGCTTAGCCTTTTTCGCTGTCTCCAATTTTCTTTTTTTCTTTCTCTCACTCTGTCAGCTTGCCTGGCTTGTGCGCGCCTGCCTCCCTGCTTGCGTCCATCGTGTCTCGTCTGTCGTCTGTCTGTCGCTCTGTCTCGTTCTCGTCTGGTCTGTGTCTGCTTCGTATCTGTCTAGTATTTTCTCTGTCGTCTTCAAATTCGCCGCTGAAGCTAACTTTACTGTCAGGATACCGTGTTCTAGCTTGAGACACATCATTCACCATCGCCGTCACCCATGGAGTCTCTGGAGCGGTCGGCACGGTTTTCAGAACAGATACCCAAGAAGAAGTGAACGGTCGGTGATTGGTGGTGGTTACGCCGTGAGTCCGGTAGGTGGTCCTAGGTGGTACGGTGGTTGATGATTGGATGATGGTGATGATGATGTTTAGTTGATGCGCTGTGATGATGGTGGTGACATTGGTGCGTGATAATGAATGACGATGAAAGATCCTGCGAGTGATGATTTGTTGATTGGAATTTGATGCCGGTAATGATTATAATATGGTGATACTGTTGATAATAAGCGGAGATGATGCATGACAGGCAATATTGATGCAATATTTGACTGTGATTGATGGTGATGGTAATTCAGTGATATGGCGATGCCATGATAAGGAATAGTAACAGTTAAAAACATCAACAACAACGCCACCCTGCGTAGATATGCGCGGCTCGAACACGGACCAGGTGACCTATTCCCGTGTCACGCTAATTAGGCGAAAGGACAGTTTAAGGTCAGGTATGCTTCCGTACGTGCGTTTGCGTGCACGTGTCTGTTTTTCCAGGCATTTAATCCTCTCTCGTGCGCTATCCCCTCCCCCCCCCCAGCCCTCGCCTTAGCCCCCTGTGGCAGTGCGTGCCAATGCCAGGCTTTGCACTCACGGAGGGCGAGCTAATCCCACCGCGCCCTCCCGACCCCTCCCCCCCTCTCCTTCCTCCTCCTCCCTTCTTCTTCCCTTCCTTTTCTCCTTCCTTTCTTCTTCCTCCTTCTTCTCCTTCCTCTTCTTCTTCCCCCTCCTCTCCCTTTCCAGCTCCCTCTCCTTTACTCCTTATTCCTTCTCCCTTCCTCCCATCCTATTCTTCGACCCCCTCCCTTTTCCCCTCCCTTTTCCCTCCCCCCCTTTCCCTCTCTCGAAAAATGCAAAACACCGCCATTATTAGGGACACCCGATCTTCGTCCTCCTCCTTTTTCTCTTTATTCTCCTCTTCTTTCCTTCTTCGTCTCCTCTTTCGGCTTCGTTTCTTTAATCGAGTAATTGTGAAAGATTTCCCAGTGAGAATATTTGTAAAAATGCTAAAGTTATTATGGCTTCTCGTGTTACTTACATTAAATTTTTTTTTGTCATCAATTTGTATAATGACCTTGTTCATTAACTGATGTTTTTTGAGGGTCATCATAATTGCTATCAATAGTAACTTATACTACGACTAATATTAGCATAGTAATAAACCGTAATGATAGCAACAATGACTACTACTACTACTACTACTAGTAGTACTACTACTACTACTACTAATAATAATAATAATAACAATAATAATATTGATAATGACAATAATGACGACGACGACGACAAGCACAACAATAACATCAGCAAAAAAAACAACAACAATAAAAAGCAATAACAACAAAGCAACAACAACAACAGCCATAATAATGATAATAACAAAAATATTACTAATAATAACAATAACATAGATAATAATAATAATAATAACAATAATATTAATAATAATAATAATAAACGATCCAACACCCTAAATGAAAAAAAAAAAAAAATATTCAGAGCCAACAACCCCCTCCCCCCTCACCAGCGATAATAACAAGAACGGCAATGACCAACGGCAATCGCGAAAACAATAACAATAAAGAAGAAACTCGGCGCCGAACACTTTGGCAATAATGCACACCAAACTGCCTATTGCAACCCCCCGGAAACGGCCGAATCCCAACTCGCGCCCTTCAAAACGCCCACACGACACGCCCCTCGCACAAACATCGCGATAAACCTGCGGAAGTAAACGCTGGGGCACTCACATGGTCTGTGTATTTTCTAACACACGGTTTGCGTTTTTATGAATATGTAGTATGAGCGAGAGAGGAGAGAGGAGAGAGAGAGAGAGAGAGAGAGAGAGAGAGAGAGAGAGAGAGAGAGAGAGAGAGAGAGAGAGAGAGAGAGAGAGAGAAGAGAGAGAGAATGAGAGAGAGAAGAGAGAGAGAAGACGAGAGAGGAGAGAGAGAGAGAGAGAGAGAGAGAGAGAAGAGAGAGAGAGAGAGAATGTATAATGTTATAATATATAGCATTAAAAACATATAAAATCATAATGTATATAAATCTATAATATACAACAACATAATATTATAACCTAATATATATATACATTACATTCATATTTACATATATATATATATATATATATATATATATATATATATATATATATATATATATATATATATATATATATATATATATATATATATATATTATATCACATACCATATATATATTACATTATATATACATATTACACATTTATACATTTCATTATATATCATATATTATACTAAATATTATATCATATACCATATACATATATCAAATAACATATATATTATATATATTATGTATGGTATATACCAAATCCTATATATTTATAACCGTTATATGTTATATATCATACATCAGATATATATTATACATTATATATACATATAATATTTATAGATATAGATATAGATATTAATAATTTAATATATATATATATATATATTATATATATATATATATATATATATATATATATATATATATACATATATATACACACATAGGTCTAACAGACAGACAAACGGAAATCCTATAAGACACACAATTCCCAGCCATCATAACAGCGCCAGAAACTTTCCCCGACAACTTTCCCTTCCACATTTTCGGCCAATCCTGCCATAACATTCCTTAGGCTTCAAGATTTTTTCCCTCCTTTCCTTCTACCCCCCCCTTCTCGGATGTTGTTATTTTCATTCTGTTTCTTGTATCTATTATCTGTTATTGTTGTCGCTTATCATCTTTATTTCCATGCCCGTTTTCTTTCTTCTGCTTATTCCTATATTTATTCTCTCTTTTTTCAGTTCCCAATTCTTTGTTATTTTCTCTACACTGCTTCACCGATATTCTGTTTCTCCAAACCACTCTACTCTCACCCCGTCTTCCTCGTCTATTTCTTATTTTCTTATCCTCCCTTTCCCTTGTATTTACTTCCACTTCTTCCCCTTTCTCTATTAACCCTACATCATCTGCGCCCTCCCTTCTCACGCCGTTTCATCTTCTTTTTTCCACTTTCTCATTCCGTATTCTCCCCTCTCTCCTCCTTCCATTCTCCTCTCTCCTTCCTCTTCGCCTTGCTCTTCATCCTTTCTGTCTCTATTCCCCTATCCCTCATAATCCTTTCTCTTTCCCCTTCCTTTTCCCTCATCCTTTCCCCCTTCCCTTTCTATCCCCTTTCCTTATCCGCATCCTCCTCTTCGCCCTGCTCCTCCTCCTTTCCTCCCTTTCACTTCTCCCTATCTTCCTTTCTCTTCCCTCTCCTTTTACCCCCTATTTCTTCCTCATATTCCCCTATTCATCCTCCCTCTCCTATTTCCCCTTCCCTGTCCTCCTCTCTCTCTCTCTCTTCTCTCTCTCTCTCTCTCTCTCTCTCTCTCTCCTCTCTCTCTCTCTCTCTCTCTCTCTCTCTCTCTCTCTCTCTCTCTCTCTCTCTCTCTCTCTCTCTCTCTCTCTCTCTCTCTCTCTCTCTCTCTCTCTCTCTCTCTCTCTCTCTTCTCTTTTCCCCTCTCCCTCACCTATCCTCCTCTCTCTCTCTTCTGCTTTCCTCTCTCCCTCTCTCCCTCCCTCCTGCTTTGCCCTCTCCCTCCCCTATCCCCTCTTCCTCGCCCGTCCTCTCGCCCCGTCCATCCTCCTTCTTCCCCCCCCCCCCCGTCTCCTCTTTCCCCCTTTCCCCTTTACCTGTTCGAAGGCAAAGGGGGGAATCCCCCGTGCTCTTAATGGAAGCCGAGGCGTCGATTCCGGGCGACGCAGATACTCACAACGAGCCTCGGAATGGGTGGGCGGCGAGGGGACGCTCGAGGGAGGGGAAGGGGGGGAGATGGAGGAGGGAAGAAGGGGGGAGAAAGAATGAAGGAGGGAAGGGAAAGGGGATAAGGAATGAAGGAGGGAAGGAGGGAAAGGGAGATGGAGAAGGGAGGGGGAGAGAGAGAATGAAGGAGGAAGGGGGAGACAAAGAAGAAGGAGGAAGGAGAGAGATGGAGGAGGAAGGAGAGAAAGGAATGAGGGAGAGGGAAAGACAGGTGAAGTAGGAAGGGGGAGGGAAGGAATGATAGAGGGGGAAAAATAACGAAAGAACGGCAGGGGGAAAGAAGGAATGAGAGACGAAGGAGGGCAGGAGAAGAGAAGAAGGAATGAGGAGGGGGAAAGGGGAGACAGAGGCAGGAGAAGAGTTGGAATGAGGGAGGGGGAAAAGAAGCGTGGGCAGCAGAGAAGGAATGGGGGAGAGGAAGAAAGAGAGATAAATGTGGGCATGAGGAGAGAAGAAACGAACGAGAGAGAAGTAGAGAGATAAAAGTGAGCAGGAGGATAGATGGAATGAAGGAGGGGAAAGAAGAGAGGAGGAGGGCAGGAGGCGAGGAGGAATAAGGAAGGGTAAAGAGAGAGAGAGAGAGAGAGGAGGGCAGGAAGGGGAAGGTGGCGGGGGAGATAGGCGATGGAACAGGAAAGAAGTGAATGAGAAAGAGAAAAAACGCGAAATGGAGGAAAAGGAAGACGTCAAAAAATAATAATAAAACAAACGATGAAAGAAAAAACTGACCAGAACATAAGAAAAAAAAAAAAAAAAATAAACAAAAAAGAAACCAGAACAAAGACAAAACGACGATTAAAAAGAAACAAACGAAGGATCAAATAGAGCAGAAAAAAGGGGAACCCAACCGAAACAAACGAAGGGCAGAGAAAGAGCAGGATCAAGCGGCGGAGAAGGAAGTGAAAGCGGAAGGGAGAAGCGGAAGTCACCCGCTTCCACGCTGGCGAGGCGAAAGGAGGAGCAGAGACCAGGGGTACGGGGGGGGGGGTGAGGTGAGAGGGAGGTACGAAGGATGGGGGTGATGGGGAGGGTGATGGGGAAGCGTAAAGGGTGGCGGGAGGGGGGAGGGGGTGATGGGAAGCGTAAAGGTGGGGAGGAGGGAGGTGTGATGGGGAAGCGTAAAGGGTGGGAGGGGGAGGGAGGTACGAATGGAGGGGGGTGATGGGGAGGGCAAAGGGTGGGGAGGGAGAGGGAGCACGAAGGGAGGAGCAGGGTGGAAGGAGGGTACGAAGAGAGGGGAGGATAGGAAGAAGGGAGAAGGGAAGGGAAGTTTTCGAAGGGAGGTTTCGAGAGCATCTAAAGAGAAAGGAGATAAATGCAAAAGGGAGAGAATGGGCGGAAAGTACAGAGGGAGAAGAAGAGGAAGGAGGGAGGGAGGGGAGGCAGGAGGGAGGGAGGGAGGGAGGGAGGGAGGGAGGAGGGAGAGGAGGGAGGAGGGCAGGGAGCGGGAGAAGAAGAGGGAAGGGATGGAGAGGATGAAGGAGGGAGGAGGAAGAAGGGAGGAGGGAAGGAGGGAGGGAGGGAAGGAGGAAGGAGGGAGGGAGGGAGGAGGAGGAAGGAGGAGGGAGGGAGAGGAGGGAGAGGAGGAGAAAAAGAGGGAAGGAGGGAGGGAGGGAGAGGAGGGAAGGAGGGAGAGGAGGGCAAGGAGAAGGGAGGGAAGGAGGGAGAGGAGGAGAGAGGGAAGGAGGAAGGAAGGAGGGGGGAGGGAGGGGAAGAGGAGGGAGGGAGGAACAAGAGGAGGGAAAGAGGGAGAGGAGGGAAGGAAGGAGGGAGGGAATGGAGGGAGTAAGGAGGGAGGGAGGAAGAGAGGGAAGGATGGGAGAGGAGGGAGAAGAGGGAAGGAGGAGAGGGAGAATGGATGGAGGAGGGAGGGAGAGGAGGAAGGCAAGGAAGGAGGAAAGAAGGAGAGAGGGAGAGGGAGGGCAAGAACAACCAAGGAAGGAGAAGATGGAGAAGGAGGGAAGGAGAGGAGGGAAGGAAGAGAGAAGAAGAAGGAGAAGGGAGAGGAGGGAAGAACAACAAGGAAGGAGAAGAGGGAAGGGAAGGAGGGAGAGGAGGGAAGGAGAGAGGGAAGGAAGGAGATAAGGAAAGAAGGGAGGGAGAGAGAGGAGGGGAAGAATAACGAAGGAGATAAACAAGGAAGGCAGAAGAAAGAAGGAAAGAAGGGAAAAGGGAAGGAGGGAAGGAGGCGAAGGAGAGGGAGGGGAGAAGAGGGAAAGAATAACAGCATTACCAAGTGCCTTAATAAGAAGCAGCAGCGCGCACGCCCCCCCCCACCCCATCCCCCTCCGCAAAACCGGTTCGCTCTCCTCACAAGCGGCCTCGAAGGTGATCGGTCGCGAGCGCGTTGTCACGTGCCCTTCGGGCCGGAAGGACAACGAAGGAAAGGAAAAAAAACGGAGGAGGAGAGGAGAAAGGGAGGATGATGGAGGATGACAGGAGAGCGAGAGGAAGGAAGAGAAGGGAAAAAGAGAGGAAGAAAAACAAGAGGGAAGGAGGAGAAAGGGAGGATGGATGAGAGGTGATAGGAGAAGCGAGGAAGGAGAGAAAGGAGAAAAGAGAAGAAGGAAGGATGATGGAGGATGATAGGGGAAGCGAGGAAGAAAGGAGAAGGAGAAAAAGGGAGGATGGATGCGAGGGTGACAGGGGAGAAGCGAGGAAGGAAGAAAGGGAGAAAAGAGAGAAGGAAGAAACGAGGGGAAGGAGAAAGGAGGATGGATGGAGGATGCATAGGGGAGAAGCGAGGAAGAAGAGAGGAGAAAGGGAGGATGGATGGAGGATGATAGGAGAAGCGAGGAAGGAAGAGAAGAGAAAGAGAAGAAGGAAGGATGGATGGAGGATGATAGAGCGGAAGCGAGGAAGGCAAGAGGAAGGAGAAAAGTGAGGATGGATGGAGGATGATAGGAGAAGCGAAAGGATGGAGGAGGAAGGAGCGAGGAAGGAAGAGAAGGATTAGATGGAGGATGGATGGAGAAGCGAGGAAGGAAGAGAAGGAGAAAGGGAGGATGGATGGAGGATGATAGGAGAAGCGAGGAAGGAAGAGAGGAGGAAAGAGGATGGATGGAGGATGATAGGGGAAGCGAGGAAGGAAGAGAAGGAGAAAGGAGGAAGGATGGAGATGATAGGGAAGCGGGAAGGAAGAGAAGGATAGATGGAGGATGATAGGAGAAGCGAGGAAGGAAGAGAGGGAGAAAGGGAGGATGGATGGAGGATGACAGGAGAAGCGAGGAAGGAAGAGAGGGAGAAAGGGAGGATGGATGGAGGATGATAGGAGAGAAGCGAGGAAGGAAAGAGAAAAAGAAAAAGAGAGAAGGAAGGATGGATGGAGGGATGATAGGAGAAGCGAGCGAAGGCAAGGAGAAGGAAGAAAAACGGAGGGAAGGAGAAAGGGAGGATGGATGGAGGATGATGGAGGAGGATGATAGGAGAAGGGGAAGCGAGGAAAGGAAGAGAGAAGGGAAAAGAGGGGATGAGAAAAAGCGAGAAAGGAGAGAAGGAGAAAGGGAGGATGGATAGAGATGAAGGAGGAAGCGAGGAAGGAAGAGAAGGAGAAAGGAGAGGAAGGAGGAAGGGAAGGATGGAGAATGGAGGAAGAAGGAAGGAAGGAAGGAAGGAAGAGGAAGGATGAATGGAGAGAAGCAGAGGAAGGAAGAGAAGGGAAAAGAGAAGGGAGATGGATGGAGGATGATAGGAGAAGCGAGGAAGGAAGAGAAGGGAAAAGAGAAGAAAAGGAGGAAGGGAAAGGGAGATGGATGGAGATGCAGGAAGCGAGGAGAGAAGGGAAAGAGAAGGAGGAAAGAGCGGGAAGGGATGGAGGATGATAGGGGAAGCGAGGAAGGAAGAGAGGAGAAAAGGAGGGATGGAATGGAGGATTGATGGGGAGAAGAAGGATAAGAAGGAGAAGAAGGAGAAAAGGAGGATGGATGGAGGATGATAGGAGAAGCGAGGAAGGAAGAGAAGGGAAAAGAGAAGGAAGGAAGGAAGGAAGACAGGGAGTAGGAGACGCATGGAAGATGAGAGAGGCAGGAGGAACGGGTGACGGGAGAAGGAAGAAAAATCGGAAAGGAGAAGCAAGGAAACGGAGGAAGCAAAAACGGAGAATGGAAGGAAGGCAGGAGAAAGGATGAATGAGGGGGGAAGGAGAAGGAAGGAGAGGAGGGATAAGAAGGGAGAGACAAGAAGGAAGGAGGAGAAAAGGAAGAAGAAGAAGAAAAGGGACGCAGAGAAGAGGATAAATTCGAGACACAGGAGTGAGGGTCACGAAGGGTAGAAAACGCAGCGAGATGTAGGGACGAAAAGAAGAAATAAGGAATGAAGGAACATGGAAGACAAAGGCTCTATCATCTTGATAAATGGTAGAAAAAACAAAATATACTGTGCAATGAACGTATATACATTATATAATATATATATATATATATAATATACATATATATATATATATATATATATATATATACATATATATATATATATATACATATATATATATATATACATAGTATTATATATAATATATACATATATATATATACATATATTATATATATATAACTATATATATATATATATATATATATATATATATGTATTACATATATACATATATAATATATACCTATATACATATATACATACATACATATATACATACATAATATACATATATACATACTACATACATATACATATATACATATATACATAATACATATATACATACATAATACATATATACATACTATACATACATACATGCATACATTATACATATACACAATCAAAAAGTACAAAAAAATTCCAAACAACGATATCCGAACAAACACAAAACGTAAAAATTCGAACAGACGAACCAACAAAGGACCTAACAGAAACCCATAGAGAGAGAAAAGAGACACACACACAATAGGACAAACACGCGTAAAAAAAAAAAAAAAAAAAAAAAGGCTTTTTCCCCGAGGCTAAAAATCAGGCTTTGTCAACCACATGTCACCCGCCCCCTTCTGCAGTGACGTCACGCCTACCGCCCACGTTCGTACGAGGTGCGAATGGAATGGCTTCTCGTACGTGTTACAGTGGCATTATTCTCTTGTTTTATCGTCTGACGTCATCAAGTGCTGGGGGTGGGGGGTTAATGCGAACGGGTAGGTGGAGAGGGGGAGGAGCAAATGACAAATAATAAACAGGTAGAGGAGGGAAGGGAAAGAGGGAAGGAGAGAGAGAGAAGGTAAATCTGTGAGGTCTGACAAAAAATGATTGAAATTAAGGGGGGCAAAATACTTTGCATTTCTATTCTATTTTAGCCACGCCTGTGACCTTAGCTAAGGTGGCAGAAGGCAAGTCTACATGTGGAGGGGTGGGGGGTGGGGGTGGGGGGTGGAGAGGTCATCGTCTCCCAACCGTTAAACATGATTTGAAATAACGTCCCGCAACCTACGCTCGCTTATATATATATGCTAAAATTATGCTAAAAACTCTCTACTCTACGATCAAGAGGATGTAATGGACGCTCCTGTAGATTATACCTAATCTCGCCTCACCGTTCCTACAATTACTCGCAGCCACTTCTGGGATGTCAATTAGATATAAGCACGTAATTCGATTTACGATCCCTGAGGCGCCCTCATTATGCAGGCTCCCGAATCTTCAAACACCGCTGACATGCTCGAGTCTCTCTCTCTTCCTCTCTTGTCTCTCTCTCTTCCTTTCTCACTTGTCTCTTCCCTTCTTGTCTCTCTCTTCCTCTTTTCCTTTGTCTCCCTCTTCCTCTTTCCTTTGTCTTCCTTCTTCCTCTCTTTTCCTCTTTTCCTCTGTCTCCTCTCTTCCTCTTTCTCCTTGCCTCTCTTTTCCACTTTCCCCTTGTCTCTCTCTTTCCTCTTTTCCTTGTCTCCCTCTTCCTCTTCTCCTTGTCTCTCTCTTTCCTCTTTCCCCCTCACCCCCCTTCCTTCCCTTTCTCATCCCTCTCCTCTCTTCTTCTTCTTTTCCATTCCTTGTAATCATTTACTCCGTCTTTATCCATTCTTTATCTCCCTCCTTCCCTCCTTCCCTTTTCTACCCTCCCCCTCTCCCTCCTCCTGTCCTTTATTTCACCTTTACCCTTCCTCCCTGTCCCCCCCCCCCCCCCAAATCATTAACACACACCCCAAGGAAGTATGGAACCTTTCCCTAGCACGAAACGCGGGCGGCTGGAAGGGTGGGCGGTGTGGGCGGGGCGGACGGGCGGACTGAGGCACGGGCTAGGCTTACGACCCCCCCCCCCTCCCTCTTCTCCCTTCCTCCTTTACTTTTCACTATCCTTGTCCTTTTCTCTTTACCTTTCCCCTCTCCTCGCTCTCCCCTCTTTTATTTTCCCTTTCCTCGCTTTGCTTTCCCTCTCTCCCCTCTCTGCTCTTAATTTCCCCCTCCTCTTTGATTCTTCTATGTCCTTACTCTTTACTTCCCCCTCTCTTCCCTCTCCAATTCCCCTCTCCTTGTTCTTCTCTCCTTACACTCAGCTCTCTTAATCTTCCCTCTTCATTTTCCCCTTTTCCTTCCTCCTGTCTCTACCTTCTCCTTCTCCTTTACTTCTCCCTCTTCTCTCTTTACCTTCCCTCTTTCTTTCCCTTTCTTCCCTTCTCACTATTACTTTTCCCTCTCTTCCCTCTTTCCTCTTTACTGTCCCTCTCTCCTCCCTCCCTCTTTTCCTCTTTTCCTCTTTACTGCCCCAACATTACTTCCCTCTTCCCTCCTTACTGCCCTTCTTTCCCCTCTCTTCCCCTCTTAACTCTTCACTTACCCCTTTCCTCCCTCCCTCTTAATTCTTCATTTCCCCCTCTCCTCCCTATTCCCTTTTTACTCCCCCCTCCTCCCTCTTCTGCCCCTCTCTCCCCTCTTTCTTTCCCCTCTTTCCCACTTCCCCCCCCCCTTCCCTCTTCACCTTCCCCTCTCTCCCCTCTCCCCTTCTCTCCGCCCGAAAAGAAAGACGAGGATTCCCAAGAGGCGCGAGGTGAGCAAACACGGAAGAGCGGAGAGTTGTGTTGAACGGCTCAGAAAATAATAAAGAAAGATACGAGAAAAAAGAACGAGAGAAAGAGAGAGAAAACTGTGAAGAATCACGAAGGTGGAAGATGAATTCATGACCGTAACATTTTTTTTTTGTTGTTTTCATGGAGAAAATATTACTGGTATCATCATTATTTCTTTTTTTTTGTGGCGGGAATTAATGTCGACACGAGTGATCGACTGACTGCGAAATAAACAAGTAATGTAAAATGAAAAACCATCGCGAAAAAACGGGAAATATAATGACACAACTGCCAGAAGCCACGACCCCATCCTGCTTAAAGTCAGTCAAACCTTAAAAAAATAAAAAAAAAAACTAAAAAACCTGAAATACATCGCAACATTTCAACAATAAATATCTAAAAAAATAAAATAATAAGTATACAACACAGGGAACAGAATAAAAATGTAATGAAGACAGCACAAAAGCCTACTGCTGTTCCTTTCACATCTGCCGAAGCCGGGGCCGCGAATCCGTCCGGACCTTTCGGATGAGGGACGGAACGTGCGGCATATTTCAAGAAAAGAAAAGAAGGAAAAAACAAACGAGAAAAACGCC
>NW_020869159.1:461467-481467 GCF_003789085.1 Penaeus vannamei
CCCCGCAAACTTGTCCCACAACGTTTTAAGTAGGGAGGATTCCTGGGATGGGGGCGGGATGGGTGGAGATGGGGCGGGGATGGGGGAGAAGGGGCGGGGATGGGGGGAGGGGGGGGATGGGGGAGGATGGGGGAATGGGGCGGGGATGGGGCGGGAATGGGGGCGGGAATGGGGCGGGCTAGGGCAGGATAGGGCTGGATGGGGTAGGGGTGATGGGGAGGGAGTGTGTGTTCTTTCCTTGCTATTGCAATTTAAAGTTTACGTACGTTTTATTGTCTCATTTTACTATTTTACTTTTATTTTGGGGCGTATATTTAGTTATGCGGTGGGAGTATGTGTGCCGATGTTTCGATTCAAAAGGAGGAAAAGCAAAAATTACTTTTTTATCATCATTGGCAAAAGTAACAGCATTAACACTGGTATTCCGATTTATACGGAAGCATGAATAAATAAAATATTTTGGATGAGTAAACTACCGAAAAAAATACAAATACTAATGCTAATGATTATAACATTACTAATAACAATAAAAATTATAATAACGACAAACGAAATGGCTGCGGATACTTCATATTACAAAGAGGACTGACCAATGGATATTAAATTATATAAGTGCTTTACAAAAATTATAAAGTATAATTACAACAATGAATGAGTGGCTGTTGGCTGACTGTTAAAGAGACAGACATACTCCAAAAAAAAGGATAAAAATACACGCGTGAGCATGAGTGACGAGTAAAAAAGACAGATGTCTCTCTAGCAGTCCCCTGTCCGGGTCGGCGACAGTGAAACGTGGGTTGCCGTATCCGTAGACTTCAGCGCAACACATGGCCGTCATCCTCGTCAGCATCCTCGTCGTGGGGACGGTCGATACTAGCCTCGTCACCTTTGTTCTCCTGACCTCTTTCCTTTAACCTCTCGGTGCATTCCACCCACAAACATCCCTTTATCCCCATTTCTATTTCCATTCCATTGACGCATTTTTTTTTCACGGAGCGGTCCTATTCCTCTTCGCTCCTTTGCCACTCCTCCGACGGACGCAGACAAAGGCATGCAATCGAAGCTACTGTAAGGGACAATAACTGTGGCCCAAAGAGGAAGGGCACGGGGAAGAGAGGAAGAGGCGGGAGGGAAAAAAGGAGAAGGAAGGAGAGACAGAAGGTGAAGGGAAAAGCGGAGGAGGGAGGGAAAAAAGGAGGAAGGAGAGACAGAAGGTGAAGGGAAAGCGGAGGAGGAGGGAGGGACAGAAGGTGGAGGGAAAATAGGAGGAGAGAGAGGCAGAAGGTGAAAGGAAAAGAGGAGAAGGGAGAGACAAGGTAGTGCAGGGAGCAAGAGAGGTAAGAAAGGTGTAAGACTGAGGTGGAGAGGAAAGAGGGAAGTAGCCAGGGTCGAGGGGAGGGAGAGAGGGAGGGAAGGAGCAAGGAGAGAGAGAAGATAGGGGGTCAAAGGAGGACGGAGAGAGAGCTGAGGAGGAGGACAAGGAGGGACACTATCCCAAAGGTTGTTAACCGGGCATTATTATCTCTCGCCTGCCATCCCCCCCCCCCCCCCCGCCCGTAGCTACGATAACTTGGACGCTCCGCCACCCGTAAACTCGCCCGTGATTGGACGACAACTCGTAAACTGCTTCGTGATTGGACAGATAACGGCCAAGCGGACACACGGATGCGCAGGGCCGCCGCCGCTTCTTCTTCTCGGGGATGATTTGCCTTCCTCCCCGAATTTTTCCCTTCCCCGGCTTGGAGGTGAAGTCCGGACGCGGGAAGGAAAGGACGGAGGAAAACAAACAAGACGCTAAGGAACGGGACATTACGGCCAGGGCGTGGAGAGCGTCGAGGCTTCGAGACACAAAAGCGCGTTACTTTGCGGAAGGAACGCAAACTTTCCCCCAATCAGACACAGCTACAACGAAATATGGACGTAAACATACGCGATATCTCGGTTGAAAAAAAATAAGGATATATAAAAATTGCGAAAAATAGTTGTTTTGATTTGCACGCTGTGAACTCGCCTCTCCGCCGGTATTTGCATAAGTAAACAGGTTCTGCCACCGGGGGTCTGTGTGACGTGCCAAGTCCTCTGGACGCTCCTGAAGGTAAAGGACGGCTGGAGGAGAAGTAGGGGTGGAGGGGAGAGGAGGTGGAGGGGAAGAGAGGGGAGGAGAGAGAAGAGGGAGAGAGGAGGAGAGGGAGGAGAGGAGGAGAGGAGAGAGGAGGAGAAGGGAGGAGAGAGAGAGAGGAGAGGAGAGGAGATGAGATGAGATGGGAAGAGAAGAGAAGGGACGACAAGAGGAGAGGGGAGGGAAGGAAGGAGAGGAGAGAAAGGGAGAGGAGAGGAGAGAAGAGAGCAGACAGGAGGAGTACGATGGCAGGGCAGATGAACTCGAAGTAGAACATGGTTTTCACATGGTGATCTTGGATGGCATTTTGGCGACTCACAGAACGCTTACAGCAATAAACTAAAATCATGTCGTCAAAATAACTTATTCACAATAAATCGAAAAAAGGAATCGGTTTGCAATGAAAAACAATATTCGTCGTGTCTCAAGACCACCCCACACGCGGATAACCTGATTAATGGAAAGGGAAACAAAAGTAATTAAGAAACGAATTCGTTGTTTTTTTATGAAAAAACACTTGTTTATATTTAAATAACATTAGGATATTTTAACCGATATCAAATTCGGAGAAAATCAAACATAACAATTAATCTCCCCTAACTGCGTTTGTGAGAAATATTTCAAATAAATATGTCAGCCGTCTCCCAATTCAAAGAATTTCCTCGGATCTATTTTGTAATAACCTATTTCAAATCATGTTTTTCGCTCCTTTATCCGTCTCTGAGAAAGACCTCGGTCCACGATTTTATATCCATTTCTTGAACTGGTTCTGGCAGTCCGAAACGCGTTAAAAGCCGCGAGGAGGAGGAGGAGGAGGAGGAGGAGGAGGAGGACGAGGAGGAGTAGGAGGAGGAGGAGGAGTAGGACAGGAGGAGAGAGGAGGAGGAGAAAGAGGAAACAGCCTGTCGATACTTCCGCGTGTGTCCCCGCCAGGGCATCCAGACACAAAGCCGTTGTATTTTCTCCCTCAGATAATTCGCTTTTTTTCTTTTTTCTTCTACGTTTCATGATCAAGAACCGGAGGAATGGCGGCTGGCACAAAGCAGGCCGGGCCGGAGGGGGAGGCGTTCAAGTGAGCAGTGTGGAAAGAGCCGAGAGGGAAAGAGCCGAGAGGGAAAGGACCGAAGGAGGCACAGGGACGGCGGAATGGGCCGAGGAGGGGAGGAAGGTAAATAGATGATGGAAGAAGGGAGGAGGGAGGAAGGAAGGAAAAAAAAAAAGAAGGAAGGAAAAGGAAAGAAAAGGAAGGGAGAGGGATGAAAGAGGAGTGAGAGAGAGAGAGAAGAGAGAAGAGGAGAGGAGAAGAGAGGAGTGAGAGAGAGAAAGAGGAGAGAGAGAGAGAAAGAGGAGAGAGAGAGGAGAGAGAGAGAGAGAGAGAGAGAGGAGAGAGAGAGGAGGGAGGAGGAGGAGAGAGAGAGAGAGAGAGAGAGAGAGAGAGAGAGAGAGAGAGAGAGAGAGAGAGAGAGAGAGAGAGAGAGAGAGAGAGAGAGAGAGGGGGGGGGGCAAGAGCATCCTGAGTTCACTCAACGGTAACTTCGTTCCCTTTCCTGGACGTCCGCCCTTACACGGTGAATTTGTGTTTGTTGGATTTGCTTTTTTTTCTCCTACGTGTCCCTACCGTTTTCAAATCCCAGTTTCCCTCTGGCTCTGTCATTCCCAGTTCATAACGGCTTTTTAGAGCTTTTTAGAGCAAGGGGATGATAATTTATAAAAACAGGTTATTAATTGAGATTTTTGTGTGAGCGCGCACCACCGAGCGAACGCGCGTGTAGGTGTGTATACGAGTATTAGATAACGTTACCTCCTGTTTTTGCAACCCTGCAAAGTTGGCCTCCAGAGTATCCGGGCGAGCGCAGGGTAAACAAGCGGGAACAACTGTTTGAAAACCGGTAACTCCCGCAAGCAAGCTCCACCCCTCCCCCCTTTCCCCTCCATAAAGAGAAACATTTTAATCGAACGAAACACAAAACATGTCTTCCCAGTATATCCGACATCCCGCATTCACTACGCCCTTTTTGCTTCGTCAGGCAGCCTAGTGTTTGCCATACTAGCATTAGTCAAGCGCCTACGAAGCAGCATTAAACGTCTAGACACAAATTTCCAGAAATAATTACGGAGGGATTCCGCTGAGGGCTTCGTCTGCCAGTTCCGCTCTCGGTCATCAATCGTCACGGCAGTTCAGCGAATCGGGTCTGGTGATACAAATACGGGAAATTCGCCGCTCCAGCGAAGCGCGTCCTTGTCCCCCGAGGACGCGTCGAGCCAGCGAAGACGGGTAAACAACTAACTTGAAACGCAATAACAGCATTGATAAAAACGGATTGATATTGATGATGATGATGATGATGACAAATATGGTGGTGGTGATGGTAATGACGAAGGTGATGGTTATGAGAAAAACGGGAAAACTTTTTTTTTTTTTTTTTTTACTTTTATTACGCGCGTCCTTGAAGGAGGATCCGGAGATGGAAAAAAGGAGCCGAGCCTCCTCCCTCCCCCTTTTCTCCCCGCAAAACCGCCTCCTCGATATCCGGTTACGAAACGACCGCCTCCCTCCGTCGGGCTCCGAGCGCGGGCGACACAGAGCGGACTCTTAAAGGGCTCCTTCGCCCCCTACCCCTTTCCCCTCACTCCCCCTCCCTCCTCCACCCCCCCCCCCTCCCGCTCCTCGTGCGTGAATGCCGGGTTGCAAGTCGTCGAGAGCGGGCGGTCCCACGCGGCGAGTCGTCTGCGCGGCGGGATACCCACTCTTTGGTCGCGGTAACTTCTTTCGAGCACCACGAGTGTCTCCGTTTAGCGTTTACTGCCCTCCTCTTGCTTGGGAGACTCTCCGATCTCTTCTCCCCTTCCTTTTCTTTCCTCTCCTCGCCTTCTACTCCTCTCGCAGTGTCTTTTCTGCTTCTCATCTTCCTCTTCAGTTCCTTTCTTCTTCCTCCTTCACCTTACTCGTTTTTTCTTCTTCCTCCTCCTCCTCCCCCTCCTTTATCATTCGGCCTCTCTATGCCTTAACTATTAGACTTCGGTCTCGTCTTTCTTTACGCATTTCTGTCTCGTCGTCTTCATTTCGTCTTCGTCGTTGCCGTCGCCTTCGTCCCCCTTTCCCCCTACTTCTCATTCACCCCCTCTCTCCATCCCCCAATGGCCCCCACCCTCGCCCACTTAGAATTCGCGCCCACCCTCTCGCCCGCTGTCCATCCACCCCGCCCCCCGCCCGCCCCGGCATCACAAGGCGACACAGCGACCCAATCATTGATCTCCCGTGAGTGTAACAGCGAGCGGGGGACGGTTTCCCAACACCCCTTCACTCTGCATCTCAAGCCCTCTGCTCCCGCCCCCTGCGCCCTCCACCCGGTGCCTCTCCTGCAGGAGGAGGACCAATTTCTCCCCTCTCTTCCCCTCGGTCGCGACGCACTTTTCTTTTGTCTACGGTGTACCTTGCGAAAAAGGGGAATTTGAGGCGATACTTGACGCTCCTCGGCGGACCTGATAGCTCTCTGCAACCGATATTACATTACGAGTTTCATCTTTCCACCATGTCCTCTCCCTTCATCAGAACTCCGCCATGGCGTCGCCTCCAGCATCGCACAGACTTACGACTCCCTCCCTTCGCCCCTCCACCCCCTACCCCCTCCCCCCGTCCTCCCCGCCGCCGCGCAGCCGAAAACAAAAGAGCGTTCCAATCCTTGCGCTCCGAGGTTTCCGCTCCGAGCCACTTTTCCCGCCCGCCGCGCGCCGCCCGTTTCCCGCAACTTCTCGCCTGTCACGCCCAGAATATTACTCAAGTTTCCTCCAACTCCTGCCGAGTCTCCGGACAAATAATATTGACGGCGGCGGCTCAGGCTCTCGAGTATGATTCATTGCTTCGGGGAGTTGGAACGTTTTGTGAGCGAGTCGTCCGGCGGGCGGAGGCGGGCGGCGCTCATAATTATCACAACTTTATGATTGTAATTATAACTAAGTAACGAGATCACGAGTTTCATATATTACTAAAATTATAATCATAATGTGACTGTGGTTACAATCATGATCCTATAACAGTGGTTATCGTGATCGATTCTTACTGCGCTGGTACTTAGCAGATAACTAACGCACACGCCGTCCATCTCAAACGTCCTCGCAAGCATAGAAAAGGAAAGCCATCCCTTAGCAATTTCTCAAACAAAAGCGAAAGGAAAACGAGGATGTCGCCTGTCGCCCGACGGCGCGCTGACCTTAATCTTCGCAGTCAAACCTCCCTCGCGTGCCTTCGCGGACATCTGGGGGGGGGGAGGGGGGAGGGGGAGGGGAAGGGGGAGGGGGGAGAGGAGGGAAACGAGAAGAGGGAGGAAGAGAGAAGAGAAGAGAGAGAGAGAGAGTGAGAGTGAATGAGTGAGTGGGATGGAGGAGAGAGATGAGAGGGATGGAGGGATGGGATAGAGAGGGATAGAGGGATAGAGAGGGATGAGAGGGATAGAGAGGAGAAGGAGAGAGAGAGAGAGAGAGAGAGAGAGAGAGAGAGAGAGAGAGAGAGAGAGAGAGAGAGAGAGACAGAGAGAGGGGGGGGGAGGGGGAAAAAACAGTGTTGCCTTTCGAAAAGCTGCGTGTCAATATTGTGCTTGGCCGCAATAACAAGCCCATTCCTCTCTTCTCTGCCGCTACGAATGTTTGTCCGACCATCCCCGCCCCCTTGCTCAATTTGCCCTTGCTGCTTCTAGGCCTACTCAATGATGCACTCTCTCTCTCTTCTCTGTCTCTCTCTCTCTCTGTGTCTCTGTCTCTCCCTGTCTCCTCTGTCTCGGTCTCGATCTCTCTCTCTGTCTCTCCGGTCTCTCCCTGTCTCTCTCGTCTCTCCCTGTCTTCGGTCTCTCCCTGTCTCTCTGTCTCTCTCTCTCTCTCTCTCTCTCTCTGTCTCTCTCTCTCTCTGTCTCTCTCTGTCTCTGTCTCTGTCTCTCTCTCTGTCTCTGTCTGTCTCTCTCTGTCTCTATCTCTCCATACTGTCCTGAATTAACATTTATTTTTACGTGCGATATCCACAAAGGGGAAAAAAATACATTTTGCCTGCATGTATAAATATGCATGAAAATGTAAAACAAATAAAGTATGAAACAGAACTTACAGATTGCCCTACATAACTATCCCAAAAAATCGCTCAGAATCATTTTTGAAAATGTGCGACAGCGCCGAATTGTCCAACATCACAGGGAGCAGATTAATTTTTGCCTAGTAAATAAAACACTGCATTTTCCGCGCAGGATACACAGGTCAACGATGACCCATCCTGCTATCCCCATGCCTCATTCTCTTACGTCATGCTTCCTTCTGGTCAGGAATATACCCATGTGCACACAGACATACGCACATACGTAAGTTTACATAAACAGGATCACACACACATATTTCTCTCTCTCTCTCTCTCTCTCTCTCTCTCTCTCTCACACACACACACACACACACACACACACACACACACACACACACACACACACACACACACACACACACACACACACACACACACACACACACACACACACACACGCACACACGTACACGCACAAAGATAACGTTACCTTCCCTCCACCGCAAAGTTAGCGGAGACGGCGGCGCCTCGACCCCGCGTGTCCCTGGCTGCCTCCCCACCCCATCACCCATAACCGGGGCTGCTCACCTGCAAGAGAACACGGCTGTTAAATGACTGGTAAATGGGGGGCAGTGTAAGTGACGGTGTTATACGGACGATGCGGGAAGGAATGTTAATTGGGATTCATTGATTAGGCTCCGTATGCACAATGGGACTAGGAGCGTTATTGCTTATTCACAAACACGTGTCGTAGACAATAAAGAAATGGCGCGTGAAGAGATACAGAAAGCATTCTTTTCTCTCTCTGTCTTTGTGTATCTACCAGTAAGTCGGTCTCTATCTGTATCTATGTCTGTCTGTTGTGTCTGTCTGCCTGCTGTCTCTGTCTGCCTGCATGGCTGTCTGTGTGTCTGCCTGGCTGGCTGTTTGTGTCTGTCTGTCTGCCTGCTGCTGGCTGGCTGCTGTTTGTGTCTGTCTGCCTGCTGGCTGTTGTGTCTGTCTGCCTGCCTGCCTGCTGCTGGCTGTTTGTGTGTCTCTGCCTGCTGCCTGCTGGCTGCTGTTGTGTCTGTCTACCTGCCTGCCTGCATGGCTGGCTGTTTGTGTCTGTCTGCTTGCCTGCCTGCCTCCTGGCCCTGCTGCCTGCCTATCTCTGTCTCTCTCTCTGTTAGTGTTAGTGTGTGGGGTGGGGGGGGGGGGCACGTCCGATCACCGAATATAGTTGAAACCTCCGCCTTCCCTGGCAACTGATTTTCCAAAGCCGCCCCCCCCGCACTTCTGCCTCTCCTCCTTCCCTTTCCTTTCCGCGCCCACAGCGAGTGCGTGTGTCACCTGCCACCCGCACAGCCACCCATAAGGCACACACCAGCGCCCATCTCGGAAGATAATTACCGTAAAAATGTCTTAACGTTACATGATGTAGAATATCCAAATATCTTGGAAGAGGTCCGTGATAATTAGATTTACGAGTTTATGCAATGTAGTTAAGGCGAATTTGCATTAAAATAATAGCCATCCATATCCAAGCTCTAGCGCTGCCTGGCTTTATCAAATACGACAGTTATTCCCTGAAACTGTTTGGCCTTGACTGAGTCTCACGTCAGTTATGTCATGCGCGGGGTGAGGCTTCTCATGTATCCCGCGTCTTGAGCAAGGTCGCCGGCACTGCATGTCCTGTTGCAATCTGACATTCGCCGAGGAGCCAGCATTGCACGGGGCATGGCAGCGTCTGGTAAATGCAATAAGGGCGGAGACTGTTGGAGGAGATCCGGTTTGGTCTTCGAAAAATCTAACACAAAGTAAAACGAAACTTGCAACATCGAAAAACTACTTTCCTCAGAACAACTTTCAAAAAATGAATCCAGCTGAGAAGATTCCAATTAAAGTTCATGAAACTAAGTTAACGAAAGTTATGGTGGAACATAATATAAGCATCCGACTAACAAATAATGAACAAGTTTGTCAGAAAACCGCTATTAGGTTAGGCTAGTCGCACTAAACCTAAAAGGCACAAAAATAAAAGAACGAGTTTGCCAAAAAAAAAACTAAAATGTTTCGACAAAATCTAGTATAACCTATATCGCCAATAATTACATTCGCAACTTCCGGCAACATCTCTGTGCTTTGTGAACGGTCTCTTTCAATATTTTCCATGCGATTATTAGAAACAGCGACTAAAAAATCGCTAAACATGAAAAGAAAAACACACGATAATAAGAAGACGAAATTCTGGGAAGTTGGCAACACGGCGGCAATCGAACCCGGTGACCCCAACCCAGCGTCCAGAGTCAACGCCACCTCCTCGCCGCTCCACTTAGCATGCGCGAATGACCTTTAAATAACTTCTCCACACATTTCAGAAAGGGAAGGAATACATTTCAGCACCACATTTCTTTTAAAGGGATGGAACACATTTCAGAAAGGGAAGGAATACATTTCAGAAAATACATTTCAGAAAGGGAAGGAATAAATTTCAGAAAGGGAAGGAAACATGGAAGGACATTTACATTTCAGAAAGGGAAGGAAAACATTTCAGGAACACATTTCAGAAAGGGAAGGAACACATTCAGAAAGGAAGGACATTAGGAACACATTTCAGAAAGGGAAGAACACATTTCAGAAAGGGAAGGACATTTCATTTCAGAAGGGAAGGAACACATTTCAGAAAGGGAAGGAACACATTTCAGAAAGGGAAGGAACACATTTCTGAAAGGGAAGGAATTTCAGAAGGGAAGGGAAAGGGAAGGAAACATTTCGAACGAATACATTTCAGAAAGGGATGGAAACACATTTCAGAAAGGAAGGAACACATTCAGGAACACATTTAAAGGAAGGAATACAAAAGGGAAGGAATACATTAACGAATACATAGAAAGGGAAGGAATACATTTCAGAAAGGGAAGGATTTCAGGAAACACATTTCAGAAAGGGAAGGAACACATTTCAGAAAAAGAAAGGGAAGGAACACATTTTCAGAAAGGGAAGGAAACACATTTCAGAAAGGGAAGGAACACATTTCAGAAAGGGAAGGAATACATTTCAGAAAGGGAAGACATTTCAGAAGGGAAGGAACACATTTCAGAAAGGGAAGGAAACATTTTGGAACACATTTCAAAGAGAAAGGGAACACATTTCAGAGGGAAGGAATACATTTCAGAAAGGAAGGAATACATTTCAGAAAGGGAAGGAAGGAAACATTTCAGAAAGGGAAGGAACACATTTCAGAAAGGAAGGAACACATTTCAGAAAGGGAAGGAATACATTTCAAAGGGAAGGAATACATTTCAGAAAGAGAACACATTTCAGAAAGGGAAGGACATTTCAGAAAGGGAAGGAACACATTTCAGAAAGGGAAGGGAAAGGGAAGGAATACATTTCAGAAAGGAAGGACATTTCAGAAAGGGAAGGAATACATTTCTGAAAGGGAAGGAATACATTTCAGAAAGGAAGGAACACATTTCAGAAAGGGAAGGACACATTTCAGAAAGGGAAGGAACACATTTCAGAAAGGGAAAATCATTTTCTTTCCCTCTCGAATACACAATGGAGAAAGAAGTCCGAAGAGAGAGGAGGGAGAATTGACCATCCTGTTCTGGTTTCTTTTCGTACCCTTCTTCCATTTTTCCCTCCTTCTTTATCTCTCTCTCTCTATTTTTTTCTAAGCTCCTTCTTTATCCTCTCTCTCTATATATTATTTTCCCAAGCATCCTTCTTTTTCTCATTTTATGCCTATATCCTGTGTTCTCCCTTCTTTCCCCATATACCATGCATTCACTTCCTATTTCATTCCTTTATCTTGCACCCCCTTCTTTTCCACATACCCTAGGATGATATAGATAGATAAATAAAACTAGGTAAATAGATAGATAGATGGATGGATGAACACAGAGTGAGTCAAACAACAACCACACATTTCTTACTTCATTCCTTTATCTTGCACCCCTCCCCCCACTTCCTCTCCCCATATCTTTCCATACCCTTCTCTATTCTATGTACCTTTCCTCACTTACTTTATGCCTATACCTTGCACGCCCGTCCTACAGGCAGGCGGGCAGGCTGCACGAGACTCGCAAAGCTCAAAGGGGAGTTTAAGCCCTTCATTCTCCCCCCCCCCTTTGCCCCCCCCACCCCTGCCCGCCCGCCCCGCCCGCCAGCTCGCACTAATTCCTCGAACTGGGCGAACACCCATGTCGCTGAATAACACCACGCATGAGTTGTGTTCTTCAATAACATTTGCGAAGGGCCAGGTTAATTAATGGGACAGAACCAAGATAAAATGCAAATGCCGCATAATTTTTTTTTTCAGAAAGAGCAATGGCGAAGGGGGGGGGGGAGAAAAACAAAATTTTGCCTAATAATTTCTCCAAGGATCCCCTGTTAGGTAAACAGAGGTAGACGACTGAAGATGCATCCATTTAATAATATAAATCCATTAGCGAAGGCAGACAGATAAGTGGAGAGGAGGAGGAGATAAGAGTAAGAGGGAGCAGAACTACAGGAAAGGAAATTGAAAGAAAAAATAAAAGGGCAAATAAAAAAGGACAAAAAACGATAATGTACATAATACAAAAGATTAATAGTTGTGTGTGTGTGTGTGTGTGTGTGTGTGTGTGTGTGTGTGTGTGTGTGTGTGTGTGTGTGTGTGTGTGTGTGTGTGTGTGTGTGAGAGAGGAGAGAAGGGAGAGAGGGAGAGGGAGAGGGAGAGGGAGAGAGAGAGAGAAGAGAGAGAGAGAGAGAGAGAGAGAGAGAGAGAGAGAGAGAGAGAGAGAGAGAGAGAGAGAGAGAGAGAGAGAGAAGAGAGAGAGAGAGAGAGAGAGAGAGAGGGAGAGAGAGAGAGAAAGAGAGAAAGAGAAAGAGAAAGAGAGAAAAGAGAAAGAGAGAGACAGACAGACAGACAGAGAAGAGTGTGCGTGTTTGAAGCAGAGAGGGAAACACAGAGGGAAGGAGACCTCAAGAACAAAGCGAAAGGGAGGCAGAGAGAGAGAAAGGCAAGGCAAGGGCCACCCATCGGAGAGACACTCATCAAAAGCCAACCACGCGCCTGCAGGCTGTGAAGATATCCGCTTTAACAACGGCAGCGATCACTGGCCTTAAGCCTCGTCATCTGTTGACCTGCTTGCTAGGGCGGGCGGGGGGGGGGAGGAGGGGCGAGGCCAGGGAGTGGGGGAGAAGGGGGAGGGGGTAGTGGGTGGTGGAAGCGAGGGAAGAGGAAGGAGGAGGAGGGAGGAGGCACGAGAAGGAAGCAAAGGCATCACTAATACCGGGCAAACACACGATCCTGACAAAGGAAGCTGCATCTGAGGTCGCGGGTCTCGACAGCGGCAAGCTTCAAGTTGGGGTCCACGGAAGTTGGGGTCCCCACGAAGTTGGGGTCCACGGAAGTTGGGGTCCACGGAAGTTGGGGTCCGCGCTGGTATTGGTCACCCTAGAAGTCGGGACTAATACCCGGATGAATTCCCGAATGAATGCGCGAATAAACAGCTGGCTGAGTATGCCTATCGACACCCTTGTTTTTTTTCGTATCATAAGTGTGAGTGAGTGTGAGTATGTGGTGTTAAGGGAGTTAAGTGTAGAAACAGAAGGAATAGAAGCAAGAACGAGAGAGAGAGAGAGAGAGGAGAGAGAGGAAGACGAGAGAGAGAGAGAGAGAGAGAGAGAAGAGAGAAGAGATGAGAGAGAGAGAGAGAGAGAGAGAGAGAGATGAGAGAGAGAGAGAAGAGAGAGAGAGAGAGATGAGAGAGAGACGAGAGCAGAGGAGAGAGAGAGAGAGAGAGAGAGAGAGAGAGAGAGAGAGAGACGCGCTTGGATGGGAAAACTGCAGGGAAAACAAAATACACCGTCGCTGCGGCTAAACCCAAACCTGGCTCCTTTTTCCCCCTCATCGTCATTCCTCCTTCCTCATTCACACTCATTTTCCTTCTCCTCCTCTTAGACCTGTAACACTTTACTTTCATAAAAAAAATAAGATATATGCTCACTTCTTCTCGAGATACCCTTTTTTATCTCTTATTCCTTCTTTCCTTTCCCTTTCCCACTCCTCTTTCCATGCTTTTTTTTTTCATCCTCCTCTTCCTCCACGATGACGACCTCCTCCTTCCTCTCTCCTCGGATTCCCTATCCTTTACCACTTTCTTCCTATTCCCTTTTTCCTATCCCTTTTCCTCTCTTCTCCCCTGTCCCCATTACTGCCCTTGTCTTCTCCTCTCCTCCTCCATCCTTCTCTTCACCTTTTTCCCCTATGCTTTCTTCTCGTCTCTTTCCTTCCCCTTCCCACTTCTCTTTTCCTCTTGTCCTCTTCCTCCCCTCCCGTCTTTCCCCCTCCTCCCTCCCCCTCGTCCTTTCCCCCTCTTCCCATCTCCCTCCTTTTCCCGCCCCCAATCATTCCCCCTCCTCCTTCCCTCTCATCTTTCCCCTTCCTCCTTCCCCTCCCGCCCCCCCCTCCTTCCTTCCCCCCTTCTCCCTCCCCCACCTGCAACGCGTCCTCAGAGCCTCCGCATTCTTCCCTCTCTCCCTCTCCTTTTCCCTCTCCCTCTCTCTTCCTCCTCTTCCCTCTCTCTTCCCCCCCCTCTCTCTTCCTCTCCTTCTCTTCCCCCTCTCTCCTCCCCTTCTCTCTCTCCCCCTCTCCTCTCTCTTCCCCCTCTCCCTCTTCCTCTCTCTCCCCCTCTCCCTCTCTCTCCTCCCCTCTCCCTCTTCTTCCCGCGTATATCTTTCGAAGCGCGAGTGACGGAAGCGCCGGTGTGACCTTCCTTCCTCGCCTTTTGTGTCTGTCTCTTTCATATTATTATTATTATTTCGCGCAAGGACGTGTGACGCAAACTTTTCTTATTATTTTTTTTTGGTTTTCTTTCCCTTTCTTTCTTTCTTTTCGGTTTCAATTTCCCGTAAAGCATTTCGTAAAATTCCCGGAAAACTGCGTCTTTTGAAAACTTTTATTAATATTGAACAACGAACAAGTGGCATCGCCTCTTAATATGCGTTTTCCATGGTCCATGCTATTTACATTATTAATATTCCCCATTTTAATTCTGAAGACGCCAATGAAGCAAAAACAACAACAACAACAACAGCAACAACAGCAATACAGCAACCACAACAGAAACAACAACAACAACAACAGCAACAGCAACAACAACACCACCAGCAACAACAACACCACCACCAACAACAATAACACCAACAACAACAACAAAGTGAAAAATGTGGCATACTTTGACCGTAGAGTTCGGTGTTTGAGAAGTATGTGTAGATTAACCTTTCTCTCAGTATTGTGCTTTACTTTCTTATTGTACGTTTTAGCGTTTTCACGATTTGTTCAATATTTTGGTGAAGCAATGATACTGCATTTATTTACACCTACAGTCTCATGCCGTGTATAATCTAACACGCAGTTTTATATATCTAAAAAAAATCTAAATGTATTTAATCTTTCAATTTTCAACAATAAAAAAATCAATAAACGCAGTAATCACACAAAAAAACAACAACATTAATATCCAAAACGCCTCCATTTAAACACCTCCCTTCTCTTCGCCCTCCTCCCTCCCCCCTTTTTTCCTCTTGCCGCCTCCCCTTCCTCTTCGATTCCTCCCCTCCTCCCTTCTTTTCTTCGCCCTCTCCTCCCCCTTTTTCCTCTTGCGCTTCCTTCCTCTTCGATTCCTCCCCTCCTCACTTCCCTTTTCTTTTCCCTCTTTCCATTTTTTCCTCTTTGCCGCCTCCTCTTCTTTCCCTTCCCTTCCTCCTCATCCTCCCTTCCCTCTCTTCGCCCTCCTCCCTTTCCCTTCTCTTCGCCTCCCCTTCCCTCTTTTCGCCCCTCCTCCCACCTTTTTTCTCTTTGCCGCTCCTCTTCCCTTCCTCTTCGATTCCTCCCCCCCCATTTCTTCCTTCTTGCGCCTCCTCTCCCTCCCTTCCTCTCGATTCCCCCCTCTCCCTTCCAGCCTGGGTTCGGCGAGCAATCAGACACGAGTCACGCCCCCAGCCTCCATAGCACTGACGGCATGACCAGCAGGAAGAATATATATCCTTATGTGACACAAAGCACACGCGCATATTCAATCACAATACATAAAAATAAAATAATAATTAATATAATAATAATAATAAAATCAATAATAATAACACAAATAATAATTAATAAATGATAAATAAACACAAACACATCCAAGTACAGGCCTACACTACGATAGAGTCCATACATGTGTGCAAAATGTATAGCACTAAATCAATCCTCATTTCTCCTCTCCTCTCTCCTCTCCCCTTCCCTCTTCCTCATTCTTTACTGATAACTGCTACTTCCTAGCTTCAACTCTTTTCCCCCACAAAGGAAAAAAACTTGGTAAGAAATATAACATAAAATAATAATCCAAAGCTCAACCAGGAAAAAGAAAAAAAAAAGTCTTTTATTAAATTCAAAAACAAGACGAAGCGGAGGCAACGTGGAGGGAGCCAAGGGGGGGGGGGGGTGAGGAGAGAGAATGGCTGTGAGAGGGTGCGGTAAAATGAGAGAGAATATGTTAGTGAACGAATATGCAAAAAGTGACATATGTCTAGTTGGGAGGGCGAGAGGGAAGGAAGAGTGAGAGAGAGAGAAGAAAGAGAAGAAAGAGAGAGAGAAGAGAGGAGGGAGGAGAGAGAGAGAGAGAGAGAGGAAGAGAGAAGAGAGGGAGAGAGAGGAGAGAGAGGAGAGAGAGAGAGAGGGAGAGGAGGGGGAGAGAGAGAGAGAGAGAGAGAGAGAGAGAGAGAGAAGAGAAAGAAAGGAGAGAGAGGAGAGAGTAGAGAAGAGAGAGAGAGAGAGAGAGAGAGAGAGATGAGAGAGACAGACAGACAGAAGAAAAACGTTGTCATGAAGAGCCACACACCCCGAGGCGACTTGAGTGTTGCACTGTTTGCAGGATCAACATGAAACTTGGCTTATTGTTTCTCTCGTTCGACTTGCCCCCCCCCCCCCCCTCCTCCTCTCTTCTTCCTTCCTTACTCTTCTCTCTCTGTTTCTTCTTTTCGCTTTTCATTTCCCCCTCCACACTCTCTTTTATTGGAATGAGAAGGAGGAGAAGAGAGGAGGAGGAGGAGGAGGGAGGGAGGAGGAGGAGGAAGGATGAGGAGGAGGAGGGAGGAGGAGGAGGAGGGGAGAGGAGAGGAGGAGGAGGAGGAGGAGGAGGAGGAAGAAGGGGAGGATAAGGAAGAGGGAGTGAGGAAGAGAATAGTGAGGAGGCAGGAGGATATGAGTAGAGTAAAAGTAGGATAGAGATAGCGTGATGTATGGAGAGGGGAGAGGGGGTAGAGAGGGGGAGGAGGGGTTAGGAATCCCCAGGCAGTATTTTCCGAGGTTTTCTTCGGAGGACGTGCATTGTGTCCTGTCATCTCGCAGCCATGGCCAGAAGAGCGGTTTTTAATATTCCTTTCTTGGTCTTTTTACAAAGATATTTCGGAACAAAATTATTCCTGTTAATCCGTGTATAAACAAGACTACTCATTCTACCAATCAAAAATAGGATAACCAAATCAGTTGACATTTCAACGGCTAGATAATATTTTCAACAAAGATAATATTTTCAATGAAACAAATAAACAAACACACAACGACAACAAAACGCTGACACGGTTTACACTGCAATGAAATCGGACGAAAAGGTTCCCTAAATAACGGCCACATTTACATCATCCACGGCCATTTTCCAAACTATTTTTATCAGCCTTGACATAAACACCATAAAGTAATTTCAATGATCCCATTACCGTAGTCGCGATCATTATCACCAGCATCAATATCATTATCGACCTAATTATCGTCACAACCTGTAAATTTGCCGATATCACCGCTGTGGTGTCCCATTAGACTTTATCAAACATATCTCCCTTTCTTTACACGCAAAAAAAAAAAAAAAAAAAAAAAAAAAAAAAAAAAAATCTTCAAAATACCTAGACAAATATCAAAATTAATAATAACAATATGGAAAAAAAGTACTGGGGAACTTTCTGTATGGCTCCACCGTCTCTCTCTTTCTCTCTCTATCGTCTCGCAGTATGTAAGACCCTTTCCGCGTGGTTGAAGAGAAAACACTTTGTAAGGTGAGCGTACGGGTGTAAATGGGTTTCAAATGGCCGAGTCTTAATTCTTTATCATCCGCTACCCCCTATACTCTCGCTCCCCCAGCTGTCACAGCATCTTCGACCTTACTTATCCGGGTGAGAAGGGCGAAGAGGATGCGGAAGGAGGGAAAGGATGGAGAGGACGCGATGAAAGTAAAGAGAGAATGAGAAGATAAGATGAGGAGAGGATGAGGGGAAGGCGAGGAGGCAAAAACTGGCATGTTTTGGCTGATAAGGGAGATGACACGGAAGAGGACGCGACGAAAGTAAAGAAAACAAGGCGGATGAGAGAATGAGAGGATAAGATGATGAGAGGATGAGAGCGAGGCGAAGAGGCAAAAACTGGCATGCTGTGGCTGATAAGGTAAAGGAGAGCGAGAAAGGAAGAATTGAGAAGATACAAGTGAAAAGAAGGCAAAGGAGGGAGATAAGGGTATGGGGGATGAGTATGGGGGAGGGGTTTAATGCGAGGAGGAGGAGGAGGAAGAGGAGGAAGAGGAGGAAGAGGAGGACGAGGGGAGGAGGAGGAGGAGGAGGAGGAGGAGGAGGAGGAGGAGGCGGCAAGGGCAAAAGTGTTTGAATAAGTGTTTGGGAAGGGTGTGGGACAAAGGGGTAAGGGAAGAGTGCGAAGGGAATGGGTGAATAGCCGAGGAAGAATCTAAGGTGGATCTCCTCCTTGCCTCTCCTTCGTTGAACAAATAAAATAATAATAATAATAAAAAATAAAATAAAATGTGCTGATTGGGGGGACACTTCCCGAAAAAATGTGCTTTACTATTATACTTACCTGGACGGCTGTAATTCCTGATTTTCAATGCTTTGGTGATTTTGCAGTTCTTATATAGATATGTACGTTGTCATGGGCGTGAACTCATGCAGGTGAATATGCAATAATAGATGCGCAAGCCAAATATTTCTTTATATTAGTGCGCGCGCACACAAACACACACAAACACACCAACAACACACACACACAGAACACACCAGACACACACACACACACCACACAACACACAACACACACACACACACGCCCCCCCCCAACCCACAATCCACACCCCACCTCCACACACAAACGACAACCCGAATTCCTGGGCGCGCAGGTGCGTGTCCCCCTCGCCCAGCGCCCCGAGCGAGGGCGGCGCCTCATAACATGGCCGAGGAAAGGCTCTTGGGCGAGGCCGCGCCCCCAGAGGACACGCCGGTCATTCCGCCAAGCATATATAAAAAAAAAAAAATCTCTACAATTTCAATACGAGGCCAATATCCTTCTCGATGTTTTACCCAATTTTCTTCCATTCCCCTGTTTCGGGAGAGGATTGCGAGCGCCCAAAATAGAAAACCTTCTGGTATTCGCTCTGTATGTTTATTTTTGGCACAAGCCCCCCTCCTCACCCCCCCTCTTCCAAAGAAGAAGAAGAAGAAGAAGAAGAAGAAGTAGAAGAAGTAGAAGAGGAAGAAGAAGAAAAAAAAAGAAAAAGAAGAAGAAAAGGAAAAAGAAAAAGAAGAAAAAGAAAAAAAAAGAAAAGAAAAAGAAAAAGAAAAAAAAAAGAAGTGGGCCAGTACGCAAACAAATGAACCACTTACCGAAGGGAAAAGAAAACCCAGGAATTACCCACACACAATCCACGGGGATCTCCTGGCGTCTCGGAAGTCCGCCTCCTGCATGCGAAGGGTACTGTTCCTCCGAGGCCTCACTCATTTCTGAACAGCCATCCACGCCCACCTAACCCTTCCTTTCCACCCTTTCTCTTCTATTCTTCTAATCCCTTTTCTTCTTCTTCTCTTCCTTCCTTGTATATTCATTTCTGAACAGCCCTCCACGCCCACCTAACCCTTCCTTTCCACCCTTTCTCCTTCCTATTCCTTCCTTTCCTCCTTTTCTCTTCCTGTCCCTTTCTTTCCACCTTTTCTCTCCCTGTCCCTTCCTTTCCACCTTTTCTCTTCCTGTCCCTTCTTTTCCACTTTTTCTCTACCTATTCCTTCCTTTCCACCCTTTCTCCTTCCTATTCCTTCCTTTCCAACTTTTCTCGTTCCTTCCTTTGTATATTCATTTCTGAACAGCCCTCCACGCCCACCTAACCCTTCCTTTCCACCTCTTCTCTTCCTTTTCCTTCTTCTCTCCTTCTTCCCTTTGTATATTCATTTCTGAACAGCCTGCACGCCACCTAACCCTTCCTTTCCACCTCTTCTCTTCTATTCCTTCTTTCCACCTTTTCTCTTCTGTCCTTTTCATTTCTCTTTCTGTCCTTCCTTTCCTTTTTCTTCCTGTCCCTTCTTTCCACCTTTTTTCTTCCTATCCCCTTCTTCTCTCCTTCCTTCCTTTGTATATTCATTTCTGAACAGCCCTCCACGCCCACCTAACCCTTCCTTTCCACCTCTTCTCTCTATTCTTCCTTCCACTTCCTTTCCTTTTCTCTTCCTGTCCCTTCCTTTCCACCTTTTCTCTTCCTGTCCCTTCCTTTCCACCTTTTTTCTTCCTATCCCTTCTTCTCTCCTTCCTTCCTTTGTATATTCATTTCTGAACAGCCCTCCACGCCCACCTAACCCTTCCTTTCCACCTCTTCTCTTCCTATTCCTTCCTTTCCACCTTTTCTCTTCCTGTCCCTTCCTTTCCACCTTTTCTCTTCCTGTCCCTTCCTTTCCACCTTTTCTCTTCCTGTCCCTTCCTTTCCACCTTCTCTTCCTATTCCTTCTTCTCTCCTTACTTCCTTTGCATATTCATTTCTGAATAGCCCT
>NW_020869159.1:491467-518967 GCF_003789085.1 Penaeus vannamei
TCTATTTTTGTCCCTTCAAACACTCTCTCCCTATCCCCCATTTCTTCACTTCTCTTCCTTCTATCCTTTCTCTTCTTTCCTCTTCTCTCTTGGGCAACCTTCTTTTGCTGCTTTTGTTTATACTCCAATATCGGTCTATCTTTTTAATCATTTCGTTAATTCTATTTTGCCCTTAATTCCTCCGCCCACGCCACTTCATCTACGCCTGCATCTGCCCTCATCAGGAGAGAGGAGAGAGAAAAAAGAAAGAGGAGAGAGAAGAAAGGAGAGAAGAAAGAGACAAGCGAGGAGAGAGGACGAGAGAGGGAGAAGGATGAGAAAAGAGAGAGGAGAGAGGAGAAAGAGAGACATAAGAGACAAACGAGGAGAGAGGAACGAAGAGAGGAGAAAGGAAAGAGGAAAGAGACAAGCAAGGAGAGAGGAACGAAGAGAGGAGGAGAATGGAGAGAGAAGAGAAAAGAAAGGAGAGAAGAAATAAGAAAGAGGAGAGAAGAGAGATGGGGGAGAAAAGAAACAAGAGACAAGATAAAACATAGAAGAGAATATAAAAAGAGGAGAGAGAAGAGAAGCCAGAAGAGGAGAGGGAAGCGAAGGAAACTGACAAGAGGCACCTACCCTACCATGCAAGTCATTTAACAATGGGCGTGCAACGTAGGGCGGGCGGCCATGGGCGTGCAACGGAGGGCGGGCGGCACACCGGGGGCGCTGATGGTGCTGACCTTGGGGCGGCCGATGGGTGTCGCCGGACGGGGAGGGGGGGCACTAATGACTGCCATCTCGTATGCAAATGGACAGGATACGGCAGCATGGTAAGGATGGAGGAGAGGGAAGGAAGAAGAGAGGAGAGGAAGGGGAGGAGAGGAGAGGAGAGAAGGGAGAAGGAAGGGAAGGGGGAGGGAGAGGGAGGGAAGGAGAGAGAAGGGAGGGGAAGGAACGGAGAGAAGAGGGAAGGGAGAAGGAGAGGGGAGGAAAGGGAGGACAAGGAGAAGGTGCCCGGGAAGTGCCATAATGTGCCCCACGTGTCGCCACACCTGTTCTCAGTTGAACGCCCACGAGGCGAGTTGAATGAGGCAAGCACACAGTGGTTCGCTTAGCCATCAGCGAGTCAACAAGTTCGTGCCATAGGTCTTATATTTACAAATATAACACCTACACACACACCACACACACACGCTTTGAACACATTGTAATATGCAATTATATGCAAATTTTACTGCCATATAATTTATATATTAATATGTATTAATGCAATATAATATATGTATTACTATATTATATACACATGTGCTATGATGTGATGTGTCATGCATCATGTCATATTGTGAACCACACACTCATAGATTTATAACCTTATGATATACACATAACATATCAAATTTATCATAACACGTATACATATATATACATACCACTATAAACATAGTATACATATATATACAGATACATTACAACACACACATATATTATAATTATATATATATAATATATAATATGTATAGTATAATATACATATATAATATATATATAATTATCTGTATCGATCAATTAGATTTGTGACATCATGTGAATCGAACGACTATGCGTACTGGCCGTCCCGCTGAGGCCGGACGGGGAGAGAGACGGGGCGGGGAGAGGGAGGGGGGGGGGGAGGGGGGAGGGGGGCTTGGCTTCCGAGGAAACAAGAGACTTGAGAATGCAATAGAAACCGCGGGGCACGCACAGATCAGCTCGTCTAGTGTTCATCGCCAAAAATGCCTGCCCGGCGCTGGCATCTGCAAATTACGCGTGATCATCGGGCTCCTTTCTCCCTCGCTTCTCCTTTGCGGACGCTCGGTGCGGGGAGCAGGCGACCGGGGGAGGGGGGGGGGAGGAGAGAGAAAGGTGGGTTGATTCATGTTACATACACATACATATCATACAGATCTTAGATACACACAATTTAACCACACTTACACACACACAGAGATACTACTACATTCAAACATTACATTACAACATATATCCATACAACAAGAGAGAGAGAAGAGAAAGAGAGAAAAAAAGAGAAAAGAAAGAAAAGAAATGAAATAAGAAAAAAAGTAAGAAAGAAAAAGAAAAAGAAAAGAAAAGAAAGAAAAAAGAGACACAGTAATAGAAAGAGAAGAGAAAAATATATATTCACATTAGCTATAAATAACATTAACTCTCCACAAACGAAAAAGAGCAAAGCCGTGTACCGGGAAGTCAGAGAAACCCACACTCCCCTCAGAGGAACGAGAATAGGATAATTCCTCGACATCAAAGGAGCAATAGGAGGAGGGAAGAGGGGGGAGAGGGGGGAACTGGTTGGGGGTGAGGAGAAAAAAAAAAGAGGAGGAGGAGAGAGGAGGAGAGGAGAGAGACTAAGGAGAAAAGAGGAGATTAGAAGAGGAAAATAGAAGAAAAAAAGAGGAAAAAAGGCGGGGCGGAGAGGAAGAGGTTGAGAAAGGAAAGGAGGAAAAAGAGAGAAAATGAATAACAGGAGAAAGGAGGAGGAGGAGAGGAAGAAGAAAGAGATGGAGGAGGAGCGAGGAGAGAGAGGAAGCAGAAAGAGGAGATTAAGAGAAAGGAAAGTGGAAGAGGAAGTAGAAGAGGAGATGAGGTAGGAGGAGGAGGAGGAGAGGACACGCAGGAGGATCAAGAAGCGAAGAGGAGAGCCGGCAGCCCCGCCTCCCGAGACGGCAGGAGGCGCCGCGCGAGGGGCCGTGCGCGGCGGCGGGCGTGATAGGGCCTCCTCGAGTGAACAGACAGACGTCCGCGACTCAACAAGTGGCGAGGATGAGTCAGCACCGCCGGCGTTTCGTGACGGAGCGCCTTGAGAAGGTCAGCGTCGTCGCCGGGAGTGTGACGACGTGACGAAGTGTGACGCCAACGGACGACTCGCTAGCCCGTGCCGCATCCGCCACAGATGGGACGGAAGGGGGAGGGGAGGGGAGGAAGAGGAGGGGGGGGGAGGTAGGGAGGGGGAGAGGGTAGAGGAGGAAGAGGAGGGGGAGGGAGGGGAAGGAGGAGGGGAGGAGGGAGGGCAGAGGAGGTAGGGAGCGGGAAGGGAAGAGAGGAGGGGAGGAGGCGAATGGAGAGGGAGAGGGAGGAGAGCGAATGGAGAGGAGAGGGGGAGGAGAAAAAGAAGAGAGAGGGGAAGGGGAAGGAGGAGGAGGAGTGGAGAAAGACGAGTAAAAGGAGGAGAAAAAATAGGAGAAAAAGGAGGAAGAAAAAAATGGAGGTGGAACAGACAAAAAGAAGGAAGAGGAAGTGAGAAAGGGAGAGGGAAATAAGGATGCGGACGAAAAAGAGAAGAAAATAATAAAACAAAAAGCATAAAACAAGAAAGAGAATATGATCTAACATCCCTTGGACCGTTCCCTGCCTATCACTTTCGCTTTCTCTTTCATTCTCTCACTTTCACTTCCTCGCCGTTTGATCTGCCGTACTGAATGAATGAATACATGAATGAATGATTAATTAAGACAGAGTTATGCCCTTTGTCTCTCTCTTTTTCTTCCTGTCACTTTGCATATATACCCATTTGCTTGTTACTCTGAGAGGCTCTTTGCTATCGGCTCTTCCATTCTCCTTTCCTCGATCGCTTTTTTTTTCTTCTCCTTTCCTCTCCTTTCGTTTGCTTTTCTTTTCGTCCTTCCCTCTCTCTATATTTTTTCCATCCCATCCCTATTCTTTCTCTTGCTCTTGCTCTTACTCTCTTTCTCCTTCCCTCTTTCTATAATGTTCTCATCCCTGCTACTCGCTCACTAACTCACTCACTCATTCACTCACACATTCACTCACTCACTCACACATTCACTCGCTCGCTCACACAGCTCACTCACACACTCACTCACTCATTCATTAACTCACTGCCCAATTCCTCATCATCCAATATACACATCAAAGATACATCATCACACGTGAGGTAATGAGTGTATGGGAACCGTACCCATGACTACCGGGTACACATATGGGTCCACCTACGCCCTCGTTAATTACTTAGGCTCCGGCACCATCCCGAGCATCGTTGCCACCGCCAGAAACACCATCGCCAACAGCTTAAACATCCGAATTATGTATCGAATTCACGAGTATTCGGATTAACATACCACTTCGCCATGTTTAACATTTTCTTTATCTTTACTCGTGTGCTGACTTCTACCATCTTCATCTTTGTCCTCATCACCATTGCTCTCATCATCACCATCACCGTCTCATTCATCACTATCACCATCGGTGTCATGCCACTTACAATGGTCTTCGATTCATGTGTGTTCAAAAACATCTGGCTCAGGTAAAAGGTCGCCGGATGTTAAGATGCCTTATAAGGTTATACTGCCACCGCCCACTTGGCAGCCTCAAAAGACATTCTAAAATGGAAATGCGAGAGGGATCGGAAAGAGAGAGAGAGAGAGAGAGAGAGAGAGAGAGAGAGAGAGAGAGAGAGAGAGAGAGAGAGGAGAAGAGGAGGAGAGAGAGAGAGAGAGAGAGAGAGAGGAGAGAGAGAGAGAGAGAGAGAGAGAGAGAAAGAGAGAGAGAGAGAGAGGGAGGGAGAGGAGGAGAGAAGGAAGGAAAGAGGGAGAGAGGAGAAAGCAAAGAGGGAAAGAGGGAGAGAGGGGAGAGGAGAGAGAGGGGAGAGGAGAGAGAGGGGAGGAGAGGGGGGGAGAGAGGGGAGAGGGGGAGAGAGGGGAGAGGAGGAGAGAAAGGGGAGAGGAGCGAGGAGAGAGAGAGAGGGGGAGAGAGGAGAGGGAGCGAGGAAGAGGAGAGAGGGAGAGAGAGAAGAGGAGGAGGAGAGAGAGAGAGAGAGAGAGAGAGAGAGAGAGAGAGAGAGAGAGAAGAGAGAGAGAGAGAGAGAGAGAGAGAGAGAGAGAGAGAGAGAGAGAGAGAGAAGAGAGAGAGAGAGAGAGAGAGAGAGAGAGAGAGAGAGGGAATAAGAATGTTGGAACCAGAAGGAAAGGGTGGAGTTGCACACCTTTCCGAAACCACATACCTGAACACCGTCAACGTTCCCTCCTCTCTCTCCTTACAGTCTTCGCTCTCTTCTCTCTCCTTTCTCATATCTCTTCTCGCCCTCTCGTCTCTCTCTTTCTCTCTTCTCTTCATCCCTATTTCATTCTTTTCCCCCCTCTCCTCTCCCCCCCCTACCCCTCGTTCTCTTGATTACTTTGCTAAATCATTTACTCTCCTTACTCCCCCTTTCTCTCCCTCCCTTTCCTCTCTCCCATCCCGCCCTGCCTTTGATTAGCTTCCATCACCCTCTCCTTCATTCATTTTCACCCTCCCATCTCCCTTCCCTCACCCTTCCACCCCCCCCGCCCTCTTCCACATACCTTCCACTCCACCCGCCGTTCCACATGGCCGCCACAGACCCGAACGTGAGCCTCCTGGTCTCTCACATACCTGCGAAAAGAAAGAGAAAAAAATACATTACCAGGGTGATTTATATAAGGTGTGGAAGGGTTGGCACTCCTGAGAATGGCAAAGGTCGGTGGAGGCACCAGAGAGGCGACCCGAGTGCCACCGCCACCGCCACCGCACCGCCCGCCGCCGCCGCCGCCGCCATCACCATTTCACAGCCTTTCATCGCTCGCTTTCATATCCCGGCGCTGACAGCATCGCATTACGGTCTAAAATGCTAAATTAACCATCGGGGAAATGACCCATGACGACCCTGCATCCTCCCACATCGGCCGTTACTCCTAATGATGCAATGAACTGATGTCATATGACCCTCACTTGGGAGGGGAGGGGAGGGGGGTCAGGAGGGAAGGGGTGAAAGTACGGGGCCAAACATGCGGCGCCAACCCTGGCACCTGTCACTGGGTCAAGGTGCCATCTCGCTGGCACTGGGCTCGTGCTTAGATAACACTTTATTTTATTTTACATAAACACATAATAACACAAGTTCACTTAAACACATAATACATAAGTAAATACGTACAGTAAAGGATAGATTTATATATGGTGTGTATGTATATGTGTGTTATATGTATGTGTATATGTATGTATGTATGTATGTATGTATGTATTGTATGTATGTGTATGTATATAATGCATGTTTGATGTATGTAGTATGTATGTGATATATTACCGATATATACATAATACATACACAATACATGCACAAATACATACACACATAATTACGTGCATATATATATATATATATTATATATATATATATATATATATATATATATATATATATATATACATATATATATATAATATATATTATATATATATATATATATATACATATATGTATATATATATACATATATGTATTATTATATATATATATATTTATAACGTATTTTGTACAATTATGCGTTACATGCGCGTTGTGTGAGTACACTTGCAACTTCCGATGCATTTGTTGCTAAGCAAGCTGATTTGACCCCCCCCCCCCGCAGCCCGTCCGCTTCCATACTCCCCTTCACCAGCACCCGACGCCCCGAGATGGTCGGCGGCGAGAAAGTGAGCCTCAGAACACGGAGTGCCACTTGCTTAGGCACTTGCGTCGGGGGGGGGGGTAAGAGGGGAGTCGGAGAAAGGTAAAAGGTGAACGGTGAGAGAGGGGAAAGGAGAGAGGGAGAGACGGGGGACGGGGACGGGGGAGAGGGGACGGGAGAGGGTAGAATACAGAAGAAGAGAGGGAAGACTGGGAAGGAACGGAGAGGGGGAAGGAGGGGAGAAAGAGGAAGGGAGAAAAGTGGGGAGGGGGAGATGGAAGAGGAGAAGTAAACACGGAGGGAGAGGGAAGAGTAATGAGGATGAAGGGGAAGGGTCAGAGAGAAGTGTGACCATAGGGAAGACAGAGGCTAAACAAGGTAACAAAACAAAAGCTAGAAATAAATGAGAAGAAACGAACACTAAGAAAGAGTAACACTTAAAGAGCAAAAAAAAAAATAGAGAAGAAATGAGAAAAAAAGACTAAATAGAAGGAGAAACTAAGAGAGAGACGAGATGACGACGAAAGGTCAACGAGCTCTCCCCCCCGAAACAGGGTCACACGAGGTCCTCCACGCAGACCAGAAGCGCAAAGTGGTGGTGACACTTACAAAACCGCCCACCTCTTGTCGCAGTTCCAAAAATAAATGAATAAATAAAAAAATAAAAAAAGAACAAAAAAAAAATAATAAATAAATAAATAAATAAAATAAATAAAAAAAAAATTGTTGCCAATAATTCAGGTGTTTTCAAGGATGACATCAATCGGCAGGATGAAGAAAAAATGAAAGAAGCGGGACGATGAATGGCTGGTGTGATTACACCGAACGGCAATAATCAGGCGCATTTTAATAACGGCAGCATATCAATTAGCAATTCGAAGCATTAACAAAAAGTTTCATTATTACTGTCCTAATAATGGGACATTGCTGTAAATATGCACTAATGCGAGGGTGGCAGATTTAGTATACGCATGTAAGCAATGTACTTTTTTGTTGTGTGTGTGTGTGTGTGTGTGTGTGTGTGTGTGTGTGTGTGTGTGTGTGTGTGTGTGTGTGTGTGTGGTGTGTGTGTGTGTGTGTGTGTGTTGCGTGTGTGTGCCGCGCATGCGTGTGTGCATGCGTGCGCGTGCGTTTGTGTGTGTGTATGTGCGTTTGTATAAGTTTTCTTCTGCCTCGGCGAAGACCTACTATGAAGGCCTTAATTATAGCATTAGGCTTACAGACAAGAGCCAGTCGAGTCTTTATCCAAAGGCAACTCTTACTCCTGAAGCGACCCACTCCACTCCACTCCACTCGCCGCCGTCAACAGCGGTCAAGACTAACTGGGTGTAGCTCCTGGTAATAGGCCTAGCATCATCTAACGTTTAATTTTTTGTGATCTCAACTATATATGTGAGATGTGTATACCTGTGCATCCCTCAGAGAGAGACGTCCACTAACAGCTCCTTAATAGCCTAGCATCATCTAATCGTCTTTCCGTATTATTTTTTTGTATCTATTTTTTCCATTTTCTTTGTGCCTCTTTCCCTTTCCTCCTTTTATCAGCTTTTTCTCTTCAACTATATATGAATATGTTATGAGATGTGCTATACCTGTGCATTGTATCCTATATAAGATTCAATAATATCCGAGAAAGACGTTTTTCCTCTTCCTATTTTCTTGGGTTATATCAAAAAGAGTGATGAATTTGGGCTCATGATCATCAACATCAATACTGATACCGTCACACTTTCTATTTATTAGTCATCGTTAAAAGTCTCACTGATTACGATTCAATAAGTTTTCGTTAGCAGTCCCTATCATATTTAACTCTTCGCCTTTAGCAGCGCCAACAAATCGCCCCCTCGTGTGGCCGACGTCGAGGCACTGCGCCCACATTCTGCAAAGCCCAAATAGGGACTCCGGCCACAATCTCCGTGCGCCCTCATCCGAAAAACTTCCCCCCCCCCCCCCAAGCCCCCCACCAGCACCGGGTTCATGCGAGGTTCAATCTCCGCCACAGAACCCGATGCCGTCGCTCTCGAAAACGCGTCCGACCCGAACGTACGCCGTGACCTATATTGACCGTCACCCTGTCGCGCCGTCGCCACAGCTGCCATTGCCCCCTGCCACATAACGCCATAGGCCTATCTGTACTAAGCCTCTGTCCCGCTCTTGATGGCCTCGGGGCGAGCCTCGCCACTATCATACGGAACCAGCCACGTACGCACTCTACAAAACGCACTGTGCGTTACGCTGCATTGGCTACACGTATATGACATACATTCGCTTACATTTACACAACACACACACACACACACACACACACCACATTTATATTATATATATATATATATATATATATATATATATATATATATATATATGCATGCACATAAAAAAAAAAAACATTGTCTGTCTGTCTGTGTGCATATGCGTGTTAATATGGATGTGCGCGAGCGTGTGCATAAATTACGTATAATGCTTTAAAATTCTCATACCCATCATTCTTTCTCTTCTATTCTTAGCATCTTCAGCTCTCTTTCCTCTCTCCTTCCCCTTTCATCTCCGTATCCCTCCTTCTCCTCTTTCCATAACAGTTTTTTTTATTTATCCTTTTCCCCATTCCATCCATTTCCGGGGCTCCTCTCCGCGTCTCCCAGCAGATCGTCTTCGGGAATGACCGTCCTCTTGACCGCCCTTGCCCGTCCTTTGTGCTCTCTCCTTCCTTGCCTCTCCTCTTCCCCTCCATTTCCTTACCCCATTTCTCTCTCTCTCTCTCTCTCTCTCTCTCTCCTCTCTCTCTCTCTCTCTCTCTCTCTCTCTCTCTCTCTCTCTCTCTCTCTCTCTCTCTCTCTCTCTCTCCTTTCCCTCCCTTTCTCCCCCTTGCTTTAGACATAAATATTTATCATTATCGCACGCCCCTCTCTCCCCTTCGCAACCTAATTTACCTTACCTTCCCCCTTTTTTCCTTCACACTATACCCTAACGAAGTCTCGCTCTCCCTTCCCTTAATTTCCAATTTCCCTCTCTCATTTCCTCACCCCTTCCCATTCCTCCCTTACCCTTCCCTTCTCCCCCTGCCGTGCCATAGGACCTCCGCCTCCCCCCCCCCCTGCCTCCGAAACCCTCCCTCCTAATAGCGTCACAGGATACCTCCTCCCTCTTCCATCGAGACCCCACCCCTACAGTGTCACAGGACCCCCTCCCCTGTCACCCCCCAAGACCCCCTACCATCAGTATCACATGACCCCCCCCCCCCCCCTACCCCACCCCCCCCTTCCACCCCCTCCCATCAAGATCACAGGACCCCTCTCCGACCCTCCGACATGCCCCCCCCCCCCGCCCCTAGTGTCATAAGAACCCCCTCCTTCCAACTCCCCCTGCCCTAACAGTGTCACAGGACCTCCCCCTCCCCCCTACGAGCCCCCCCCGCCCTCCCTCCTCCCTTCCGCGACGGTCCCCGCCCTTCCTTACGATTCTCATTACCGGCTGGTCCTTCTGGTCGGCTGAGGACGCCCTCGCCGCCGATCGCAAAAATCCCAGCATGGCTTCCTCCGGCGCTGCTCCCGACGCGGATTCGACTCGCTCCTCGCTCCCTCGCTCCTCGCTCCCTCGCTCCCTCGCTCCCTCGCTCTCCTGTCTCCTGCCGCCGCCGGTCAGATGGGGGGCTCGCGCTGCTGTTGGTGATGGCGGCGTTGGTCCTCCCGCTGCTGTTGTTGCTGCTGTCTGATGATGGTGATGATGGTTGATGGGTGATGATGTTGATGGGTGATGATGATGATGACTGATAATGATGATGATTATAATGATGATTATTGGTGATTGATCATGATTATTGGTGATTGATGCTTGATGATTTATGATGATTTATGATGATTTATGATGATGATGATGATTGATGATGATGATGATACTGATAATGTTGATAATGTTAATTTGATTATGTTGACGTTAATGTTGACGTTGACTTTTATGTTGCCGATGTTGACGATGTTGTTGATGTTGATGCAGTTGTTCCCGCTACTTCTAATGAGACTGTTGATAATGTTACTACTGCTAACAGCAATACTGATACTGCCATTTGCTGATATTGATGCAATGACGTTGTCCCTATTCTCCACTGGGCCTCTCCTCCTTTTCCTCCTTCCCTTCCCTCACCGACCCTCCTCCTCTCTTCTCTCTCTCTCTCTCCTCCCTCCTCCCTCCTCCTCTCCCTCCATCTCCTCCTCTCTCCCCCTCTCCCTCCTCTCTCCCTCTCCCTCTCCCTCCTCCTCCCTCCTCTCTCTCTCTCTCTCTCTCTCTCTCTCTCTTCCCCTTCCTCATCTCATTCATCCCTTCCTCCTCTTGCCTGCTCCCTCCCTCCCTCCCTCCCTCCCGCCCCCCGCCCCCCCTTGGCGAAACCTTCAAGGGATAAACGATTAGCTAAGATCTCGCTCGAAAGGCAAAGGCGTCGTCACGAGCTGTTTGCCCATTAGCCAGTCGTCTTTGCCGGAAGGCGCCATTAACGAGAGGGAGAGAGGAAGGAAGGGGAGAGGGAGAGGGGAAGTGAGAGAGGAGAGAGGGGGAAGGGAAGGAGAGGGGAGAGAGAGGGGAAGGGATGAAGGGGAGTAACAGAGAGGGAGGGAGAGAGAAGGGAGAGGGAGAGGAGAGAGAAGGAACAGAGAGGGAGAGGAGAGGAAGGAGGGGAAGGGAAGGGAGGGAGAGGGGAAAGAAGGAGAGGGGAGAGAGGAAGGGGAGAGGAGAGGAAGGAAGGGGAGAGGGAGGAAGAGAAGGGGAGAGGGGGGGTAGGGAAGGGAGGGAGAGGGGGAAGGGAAGGATAGGGAGTGGAAATGGAAGGAGGAGAGAGGTAGGGAAAGGAAAAGAGGGGAGATGGAGGGAGAAAACGAGAGGGGAAAAGGAGGGGAGAGGAAGAGAAGAGATAGGGGATTGAAGGGAGAGGGATATAAAGCAGGAAAAAGGAGGATGGAAAGAAGGAAGAGAAGGAAAGGGAAGAGGAGAATAGAAAAGAGGAGGAATAGCAAAGAAAATGGAAATTAAGGAGGGAATTTAACAGCAAATAATGTCCACGAACGCGAGGCAGCAGCGGCGAGGACGGCGCCCTTCAGCCTCCGAGTAAACCCACACGATCCCGTCAGCCTCCGATGGCACGTGATGAACGGCGGCCCCCAACGCGAGCCTTCCTGGGAGATCGTGACAGATAAAGAATCGGCGGCCATAGCCATGTACGGAGGCAGGAGAGGGAATTCCCCAAAGCCCGGGAAATGTGCGGTAAAATCATCTGTATCAATAGCGGGCCTTTAAAAATGGCGTGGGATACGAAGTCCGAAGGCTGATTTTTTTATTCGAGGCCACGAATGTTTTTTGTTAAACCGGATAAGCTACTCTGAGTTCCTTTCGTGCCGCAACAAGCTCATTTCGTAACTCCCGCCACCCAAAACCAACAGCAGCACCTCACGCAACGCTGACACTCAGTCAAGGTCATGCGAAACACCTGTAATATATATAAACAACAACAGAGAAGCGTTTCCGGCGAGGCCTGCAGCGACGGGGAGAACCGGCCCCACCGGTGTCTGGCTGCGGGTTATGTCACGACACCGGATCCGGGTATTTGTCGCACTCGGTCGGTTTGTGTCCCCATCGCTTCGTAATGCCAGGTACCGTTTGAAATATAGTTTGTACGGACCAATAGTATCAATAGTAACAGAAGGTCAATAGTAAGGAGTAATAAGAAGTGGTTTGTATATTTTCTATAATAGGATCTATAGGATACATTATTCATGTCTTAAAGTATACGTATTTCCAGGTGACGTAAGCTGTGCTTCCACGCCTGAGGTAAGTGGTATAGGTTCAGTTAATTTACATTACTCAACAATGAGTTCATTAAAATGATCATATGGCGTTGTCACTTCATCACGCATGGGTATGCAAATTGACACGTAATTGAATCCGTCGTATAAATGCAATATACATATTTCATAAAAACGGAGCCGGTACTGACATCAGCCACTATCACAACGACCTTGCCACTATTTTAATCCCATGCACAACGCACACGTACGCACAATAGCGGACCATACTGTGCGTACGTGTGCACAATATGGTCCGCTATTGTGCCGCAAAAGGCAAGAAAGTAATTAAACTAATAGCGGCGACCCGACAACAGCGAGGACTAGAGGCCGCCTTTGGTCCCCGATGAATGGAGCAATTCTGATATCCGGCATGAAAGGCAACAATCGAACATGACACAGTATTCATGACACCTATTGTAGGTCGGGATCCAAGGACAGAATGGAATTACCATTTATTGAATTAAAAATCAGAACTCGTCTTTCCTGCCGCAGACGAAGGCGTCGCAGGAGAGGTCAGTGTCGCGGTGCACGACGCTCTGCACGGCGTCGAACAGCCTCTGCGAGCCCCTGGGGAGGTAGCCGCCCAGGCCCACCAGCCGCAGCGCCAGGCGGCCCTTGTACGACTCCAGGAACAGCTCGCCGACGCCCATGTGGCACAGCATCCTCTCCAGGCACTCGGACGTCTCGAGCGCCGCCATCAGCGTGTTGGCCACCCGGACGCTCAAGTCCGCCTCCTCGGACGGGTCCACGGGCACCTCGAGCACAGGCGCAGGAGGAGGACTTGCCGTCACGGAGATGCGGAGTCCGGACGCGAGCACGACGGCGGAGGCGACGGAGAGGACGCAAAGCCACGCAGAGTACATGCTCGTGGGAGTCCCGGAAGGAACCTCGAGAGCGTCTGACTGCGGCCAGCGAGGAGGGGGCAGACTATAAGCTTCGCGCGACCTGACCTCAGTTCTGTGACCTCCCTCGGGCCCCTCCCTCCGACCCTGGTGAGCTGACTTGTTCATCTCCAAAGGAAGTTCCGATAATAACCATAATTAAAAGTAATTATGGTGCAGGTTAGCAATGGTTAATGCCACATTAAAATTTGTACTGACAATATCAATTATATCAATACCAAACAGCAATAACGATGTTTCGTGATAATGCTAATTAAAATGAATGATAACAAAAAGAACAATGACTAACAATTATAAACCAAAAATAATGATGAGATAACGATACTGATATAACATGACAGATAATAGTAAAAAAAATTGATTAAGGATAGTATAATATAATGATATAATAGTAATAATACTAATGACAATAATAATAGTAACTAATACTAATAATAACAATAATAATAGTTAATATAATGACAATAATAATAGTAATTATACTAATTAATAATAATATAATAATACTACTAATAATACAATAATAATAGTAATAATACTAATGACAATAATATATACTGACATTATAATAATATAATAATAATAATAATTAATAATAATAACAAAAAAAAAAATAATAATAATGAAAAAATAAAAAATAAAAATAATAATAACAACAATAATAATTACAATCAATAATAACAACAATAATAATAATACAATAATAACATAACAACAATAATACAATAATAATAATTAATAACAATAATAACGATAATAATAATAATAATAATAATAATAATAATAATAATCACAAAACAATAATAATAATAATCACAAAAAAATAATAATAACAATAATAACAATAATAACAATAATAACAATAATGACAACAACAAACAACAACAATAATAATAATAATAATAATAATAATAATAATAATAATAATAATAATAATAATAATAATAATAATAATAATAATAATAATAATAATAACAATAATAATAAGTGGGTGTGAGGATGGCGTTCCATAGTTCTATCTTCCTCAGAGAACTAAAACGGGCAAGGTCGAGGGTTGATGGAAAAAGGACTCTTAATGGAAGAGAGAGAGAAACTAGAATAAAAAAAAATGTAAAAACAAGTGATCAGATTAAATGACACGAATAGTACGAGTCGGAAAAAATCACGTACGAGTTTATCCATTCTATCGAGAGAGAGAAAAAAAATATCCAATAAAAAATAATAAACACACAAAAAATAAAAAACCAAGACCTAATCCCCCCCCAACCACACAGCCAATCTCGCACCCCCCCTCCCCACCACACAGCCAATCTCGCACCCCCCCTCCCTCCCAACACCCCCAATCAATACCCAAGTGCCAAGCGAGTGCCAACAAGTAGACCCAGAGCCTGCATGGGGCGCTCCCGGGGCCCGCTTGAGCCCGCGCCTAAAATGGACCATTACAGCCTAACAAATGGCCGGATTCCCATTCATTATGCATGAAAGCGTCCAATATAGCATGGCGCGGTGTCGCAGCTCTGCAAATGCTCTGCCGCAGCTGGTGAAGGTCGCCGGGGATCATGGCAGGGTTCGGTCAGGTGTTTCGAGGGATCATGACAGTTAACCTGCTCCCTTGTTCGCTCCTGTGGTGTTTGACGGGATCATGACAGGGTTCGCTCCTGTCACAGATCATGACAAACCCGTCCTGGTCACGGGTGTTTGGACGGATCATGACAGTAACCCGCTCCTGTACCCACTTTTGTCATGGGCGTTTATGGGAGGCATGACAGTAACCCGCTTGTGCCATGAGTGCTCGAGTTAATCCGGCACCAAAATGGTCTATTGTTGTAGAAGTATAATCTACGTGTGACAGAGTATAACCTAAGTGTAAGCAGAATATAACCTAAGTGTAAGCAGAGTATAACCTAAGTGTAAGCGAGTAAAATGCAAGCAGAGTATAACCCAAGATAAGCAGAATAACCCAAGTGTAACCAGAGTATAACCTAATGTAAGAATATACCCTAAGTTAAAGCACAGTATAAGCCAAATGTAGCAGAGTATAACCTAAACGTTTGATTTATGGAAATCCAAAAGGCCCCGTGACACAGAAACTGCACCATTTCCAAAAACAAACTTCCTATGCCGTGATTTTCATCTGATTACATAACAAGTTCATCAATTTTCGAATATCATTAAAACTGCATAAGCTGTACATAAATAATGAATAATTTGCATATTCACATACTGGAGTAAGGGATACGTAATTAACAATTAAACTATGCATATTTTTTAAATCGAGAGGGAGATGAGGAGTGGGAGAGAGAAAGGGGGAGAGGGAGAGAGAGGGAGGGGGAGGTCAGAGGGAGGGGAGGGAGAGAAAGAAAGGAGAGAAGAGGGAGGGGGAGGTCAGGGAGAGGGAGGGGGAGAGAGAAAGGAGAGAAGAGGGAGGGAGTGGGGGAAGGGGAGATGGGAGGGGGGAAAGAGAAGAGAGAGAGAGAGAGAAAGAGAAAGAGCAGAGAGAGAGAGAGAGAGAGAGAGAGAGAGAGAGAGAGGAGGAGAGAGAGAGAAGAGAGAGAGAGAGAGAGGAGAGAGAATCATAGAGAAATAAAGAGAGAGAGAGAGGAGAAGATTAGAGGAAACGTGGAGGTACAATAGAGAGGGGAGTAGGGAGAGAGGGGAGAGGGGACGAGGGGGGAGAGGGCTGTTCACGCCTGCACTCCCCTGTATTGATTGCCAGAGATTACACAGCCGACACGGTCATTGAACAAAATCACGACCCGGTCAAACACCTGCACAAAAAAAAATATTTGGAGTCAAACAAGGGCGAAGTGGATAACAGCTGTTACAGGAGAGGAGAGGCAGGAGGACAGATAAGAAACGAGGCGAAGCGAGAGAGAGAGATAACAGATGGGGGAAGAACCAGCTGGGAAAAGGGCGAGGAAAATTTAAGGGAACGGGAAACAGAGAGGGGACAAATAGAATGGGGGAATGAGAGAAAAGGTCAACAGATAATCATTCAGAAAATCGTGGGAATTGAAGGAAAATAGAACATACAGAAGGCAAATTCACATAACTAAAACATTTCAAACACAGACCAAGAGCTTGAGGGTCAATTTGTTTAAAAAAAAGTGATAAAAGCAATGAAATAAATACAAAAAATAAAATATAATCCGACAATAAACCTAAAAAAAACACGAAAAAAAACGGAGATCTAAGAGCAAGCGAAAGAAAACGACATAAAACGGGAATACGAAACAACTCAAATAAAAGCCAAATTAATAAGGAAAAGAAAAAAGATTAAAAAAAAACTAACGAAACGACAAGAACCGCACGCCGCCTAACATCAAATTAACTCACGAACGCGCCATAGAAAAAAGAAAAAAAATATCGAACCAGCAAGAAACGCACGTCGGCTCATTCCAAATTAACTCACGAACGCACATCGAGCCGGATTCGAGAGCGCCGCAGCAGAAATGAAGCTTTTTTTCCCCGATTCGAGAGCGCCGCAGCAGAAATGAAGCTTTTCCCCCGATTCGAGAGCGCCGCAGCAGAAATGAAGCTTTTTCCCCGATTCGAGAGCGCGCAGCAGAAATGAAGCTTTTTTTCCCGATTCGAGAGCGCCGCAGAAATGAAGTTTTTTCCGCAGCAGAAATTAAGCTTTTCCGAGAGCGCCGCGCTTTTTTTCCCGATTCCGCAGCAGAAATGAAGCTTTTTTTCCGATTCGAAAGCGCCGCAGCAGAAATGAAGCTTTTTTTTTTTCGAGAGCGCCGCAGCAGAAATGAAGCTTTTTTCCCGATTCGAGAGCGCCGCAGCAGAAATGAAGCTTTTTTTCCCGATTCGAGAGCGCCGCAGCAGAAATGAAGCTTTTTTTCCCCGATTCGAGAGCGCCGCAGCAGAAATGAAGCCTTTTTTTCCGATTCGAGAGCGCCGCAGCAGAAATGAAGCTTTTTTCCCGATTCGAGAGCGCCGCAGCAGAAATGAAGTTTTTTTTCCCGATTCGAGAGCGCCGCAGCAGAAATAAGCTTTTTTTCCCCGATTCGAGAGCGCCGCAGCAGAAATGAAGCTTTTTCCCCCCCGATTCGAGAGCGCCGCAGCAGAAATGAAGCTTTTTTTCCCCGATTCGAGAGCGCCGCAGCAGAAATGAAGCTTTTTTTCCCCGATTCGAGAGCGCCGCAGCAGAAATGAAGCTTTTTTTCCCGATTCGAGAGCGCCGCAGCAGAAATGAAGCTTTTTTCCGATTCGAGAGCGCCGCAGCAGAAATGAAGCTTTTTTTCCCCGATTCGAGAGCGCCGCAGCAGAAATGAAGCTTTTTCCCCCGATTCGAGAGCCGCAGCAGAAATGAAGCTTTTTTTCCCGATTCGAGAGCGCCGCAGCAGAAATGAAGCTTTTTTTTCCGATTCGAGAGCGCCGAGCAGAAATTGAAGCTTTTTTTCCCCGATTCGAGAGCGCCGCAGCAGAAATGAAGCTTTTTTCCCCGATTCGAGAGCGCCGCAGCAGAAATGAAGCTTTTTTCCCGATTCGAGAGCGCCGCAGCAGAAATAAAGCTTTTTTTCCGATTCGAGAGCGCCGCAGCAGAAAGCTTTTTTTCCCGATTCGAGAGCGCCGCAGCAGAAATGAAGCTTTTTTTTCGATTCGAGAGCGCCGCAGCAGAAATGAAGCTTTTTTTTCGATTCGAGAGCGCCGCAGCAGAAATGAAGCTTTTTCCCCCGATTCGAGAGCGCCGCAGCAGAAATGAAGCTTTTTTTCCCGATTCGAGAGCGCCGCAGCAAGCTTTTTTCCCCGATTCGAGATGCAGAAATAAAGCTTTTTTTCCGATTCGAGAGCGCCGCAGCAGAAATGAAGCTTTTTCCCGATTCGAGAGCGCCGCAGCGAAGCTTTTTTTTCGATTCGAGAGCGCCGCAGTGAAGCCGATTCGCAGCGCGATTGCAGCTTTTTTTCCCCTCTCCGTTTTTTCTCGGGTTATTAGCGTGTCGTATCATCGCCGATCCGACAAGCACCTGACGCCAGTGATATTCCAGCTGGCTTTATCGACGGATCTTTGTCATGCTGCAATAAAGCCAAGCCGGATAAGTTTCTCAATGCATGTGCTTTATGTTCGAGCGCATGCGGAATGAGACATAACACGGCGATGTAAGGTATATATATACATATATATATATATATATATATATATATATATTATATATATATATATATATATATATTAATATATGCATATATTTTTTTTTTTTTTTTTTACTACTGGTTTGTAATCTACTCTATCTTTACTAGTCACGTTACTGTTTGTTCTTCAGTATGTGTTTTCTAGTTGGGAAAAAATGTCTTGTTTTTTATTATTGGTTTCTAATCTATTCTATCTTTACTAGTCACTATACTTTTTTCAGTGTATTTTCTAGTTGGAAAAAAGAGAAAAAAGTAAGAGCTATAGTTTGTGTACGAATGGGATTGGGAATAGGAACGGGGGAGAGGGAGGGGACAGGTGTTAGGCACACTCAGGTAGTTGCTACATGCTTAACGACGGTATAGGTCAAGAGGTCAAGGTTATAGGTCACCAACGTTTTATAAGTCAGGGATCAGGTCATAGGTCAAGGCTGCCTGGAAGACAATACATGCAATTCTCCTGAATTATCACACACTAACATTTTTATTCCAAGTGCTAAGCGCAATCACCGCTAATAGACCTACATAATTGTCATATCATATAGTCATTTCAATCACAACACATTAAAAAATATCCATCATTATCAAGAACATTCCCATTCTTTCAGTAACGACACCATGTTAATTATAAAGGACGCTTACATAAAACGACGTTTCTAAATGGAACCTCTACCTGCCCGTCGCATCAAGTGACAAAACTCTACGGACACAAATCCACATTTCGTTTCCGCCGCTCGTAATATCACCCAAGGAAGAATCAAACATCAATCAAAATCAGAAGTAAAATCCGCACAATTACAAGAGAAATTAATCCCCCTGATAAACGGCACATTCAGCCAATTCGTCGCTTCAAGAAAGGTTTACAATTTATCTTTCATTTCCACGCTCGACTTGATGTAGACTGCACTTCATCTGTACGTGAATTAAGTTGATACAGCAGCAAGAGGATAAAAAAAAAAATCAACAAGCTTCTGTTTTTCGTTGAAATATATTCTTTCAGTGTAACGGTATCGCGGTAAAAATGAAACGATTTCTGAGCGTCCCACAAATAGCGAAGTCATTTCATTAAATGTAGGTTAGAGCATTTTAACCAGCTATGATATCTGCAATTCTAAATATTCTGTTCATGCTATTTTAGTTTTACTTAATAACACTGTGAGCCAAAAGTAATCACTGCCCATCGTCAAACAGCAGGGATCCTTAATTTCATTTTCACTTTTAGTTTCGGCCAAATTAATTAGTCCAACACTGAGCCGGAAAAAGCCGAACACTTGCCCGAATCTTGACAATCGGTTACAACCAATATCCTACGTAATAAAATTCTCTTTCCGATAAGCTCAAAGTTTGCAGGCGTAAGACACGGGGCTTAAAAATCGGGAAACCATCATATTTATCAATCGGAAATTAAACATTCCACGCAAATAGTAATCGGCGGACGGTTTTAATTATAGAGCCTGAATGCATACCGCCGAAAAATCATCGCTGTGGTTTTGGCCGCAAAAAGGGTTTCAGGGCTGTGCGAACGGTCGAGTGGCTACAATGCTAATGAAATTGAAACAGAAAATTGTTTACCTAAAGAACAACGCAAAATGCACCAGTGCAAAAAGAGGGAAAACCTAGGGGCCGCGTTTCCAATCTAGCTCTGCCAGAGGCGCTGTTTGGGGCAACTGGTAGAACAACGACATAAATCATAATTACGAAAGACAGGCTTAATGCGACAGCAATAACCATTACAACACTCGACAACATCCAAGACGGTCCAAAATAATCGTCACATCTAAAACGAAAGCTCCTTTTACCCAGCCTTCCGACGCCCATCCCGCCAACACACCTGCGTGACGGAGAAACAGGCAGTTTATTGGCACTGAGGCTCTTTACGCCTATCTCGCCAGTCAGCAATCCCCTGACAACGCCAAATGGAGTCCCCTACGAGTTTCTCATCTCGTTCGCTCGCCGCCAAACTGCTCTCGATACTTCGCCCAATTCCTACGACACGGGACTCCTACGCACCTTGTTAGTTGTAAATTGCAATGCTGCGCCACCATCTTGGGAGCGAGACTTGTTTCTTTACCGATCTAAACCCACACACAAAGGTCGTCCAGGTTAATTGTCCATAATTCCTGCTAGTCGGTGTGGCGGTCGTAAATAATTTGTCTGGCGAAAGTCGTCGCGAGCTCAAAGCAATGGTATTTATATTCAGGAAAACGGATGTTTTATCAAGCTTTCCAAATAATTAATATTACCTAGCACGAAAAAAAACAACAGTGGTTTTGCAAAATAAACATCAAACCTTAAATTAATTAATCAACTTTGACACTGAAGTCAAAGAAGCAGTAGATGAACAGACATATAGGCTATACTAAATACAAACAAAACATGTTATATTTTCCTAACATAAACAGTAGCATTTTTATCAATTTCATTTGAATTCCCTCTTCTCTATTACAGTCCCCTTTCTCACACTGCTATCTTCTTCCCCTGTCGCGCCCTCACGTCCCCTATAATCTCAATCTCAATCTCTCTCTCTCTCTCTCTCTCATATTGCTCCCTCCTTCCATCACATTCTCCGCATGTTTCATATTCCTTCCTTCCTTCCTTCCTTCCTTCCTTTCCTTCCTGCCTCCCTGACTCCCTCCCTCCCTCCCTCCCTGTCCTCTCCCTCCTGTCTCCTGCCCTCTCCTTATCTCCCTCTCCCTCTCCCTCCCTCTGCTTCATTAGCATCTTCCCCTCTCGGCCAAATCCTCGCACTTACGGGTTATTCCACCCCTCTTTTCCTCGTCCTTCATCCGATTCTTCTTCCTCCACCGCAAACACCATTCCCAATGGCGCCCACCGCCCTCTTCCCCTTAATAACGTCCACAATGAATTCACCCTAATTAAGCACTCACCGTAATTAATATACTCGAATGAGATGCTTACTCTAATATCTGGTTCCCATTACGCGGCCCGGACGTGTCTAGTGTCTAATCAGTTGCCGAACTCTTTGGAAATAACGTACGTAATCTGCCTCATGATAACACGTATTCCCTCCGTGATTACCCCGCAAATGGCTTAGTTAAATGGCTAAACAAAAGCAGAACTAAAACACGTACATACTATCAGAGGCGGATTTGTACCGTATGACATTCCTCTTGCCTTCAATATGTCAGATTTTTTATACCTTATAAAATTCTGGCGGTGGTTGTGTTTTGTGGCTGAGGCGGTAAAAAAAACAAGAATAGATAATGATGATGAACATTAACGAAGTCTCTCCGAATCTGACAAAATCTGAGAAAATGGCGCCGCTTCATGCTTGATTTCGCCATTTCATTCCTACCTCTTTGCAGCGCGGAAAACTTCTTCCAATCTTCGCCAATTTGTGGTTAATCCTCGCACAATAAAATCCAATTAATCCCCGCACAATAAAATCCTAGGCTACTTTCGGCCGTAAATCCTATTTCTCTACGAGGTGTGAAAGCCATCCTTTCCCCCTTCTACTCCCTCTTCCTCTCATCTCCCTTTCTTCTCCTTCTCCATCTCCCTATCTTGTCCTCTCTTCTCCATCATTTTCCTTCCCCCCCTTTTCCCTCCCACCCTGATTCCTCCTCTCCCTTCCTCTCTCCTCACTCCCTCATCTCCCGCTCCCCTCACCCTCTCATCGGGAGCATCCACGGATCTTAAGATTTAGGAAGATTAAAAAAAGAATCCCAATCATGTTAATTGCGCCGGACGAAGCAAAAGCAAAAAAAAAAAAAAAAAAAAAGAAAAAAAAAAAGCCACACTTCCCCTTTCCACGCGTCTGCCAGATGTACGAGGATAACAAAAGCGCCGCCGCGTTATAATTAACTGAATGACCCTTGTCCGTCACCTCTCCAGAAGTGGCTAAAAGAGGGGGCGGGGGGGGGGGTAAATTCTACTCCAGTATCCCCTCTCTATTCAAGTGGTTTTTCGTCGTTTTCTATTTCTTCCTACTTACGTCTCTTACGCTCTTTCCTTATCATAATATTCATTTTTCTTATGTATCTTTTCCCTTCTCCATTCTTTAGTCGTTACCCCTTGCTTTGTGCTCTGTCCCGCATTCAGTTTTATTTCCTATACCTCATTTTTCGCTTCTTTCATTTTTTTATTATTATCATCATTTATCTTTATTCTTCCTCTCTTCCCCCATTTCATTTCCCCCTCTTTTCTCTCATAAAGTTCCCACTCATTCATAATACTCCACGGCTCCCTCTTTTGTCCACAGCAATTCCCAATTCGTCATCTCTTCCCCTTCCTCCATAATTATCCTGTAGTCTTTATATACCTTTCCTTCTTTTCTTGCTTGCTTGTTATCTTTCTTTCTTCCTTCCTTCCACGTCTTTATTTACTTTTCCATCAAGCTGTTCCTTCTTTTATTCCTTGCTTGCTATCTCTCTTCCTTCCTTCCACGTCTTTATTTACCTTTCCACCAGCCCGTTCCTTCTTTTCTCGCTTGCTTCATATCTTCCTTCCTTCTTCCCTGCCTTCCTTCCACATCTTTATTTGCCTTTCCATCAGTCCGTTCCTTCCTTTCTCGCTTGCTTGCTATCTCCCTTCCTTCCTTCCACGTCTTTATTTACCTTTCCACCAGTCCGTTCCTTCCTTTCTCGCTTGCTATCTTCCTTCCTTCCTCCTTTCCTTCCTTCCTTTCCTTTTCCCCATTCCCCTCATCCGCCTCCCTTTCTCTCCTTCCTTCATTCCTCCCTTCCTCCTTTCCTTCCTTTTTCCCATTCCCCTCATCTACCTCCCTTTCTCTCCTTCCTCCCTTCCTCCTTCTTTCCTTCCCTTCCTTTTTCCCATTCCCCTCATCCGCTCCCTTTCTCTCCTTCCTCCATTCCGTCCATCCATCACCTTCCCCGCCGCGCTGTGCTTCCCCTCCTGACGTATCATAAGAGCGTGGGAGTAACTCGTGCAGAGGGGAGATAAGAGACACCGGAGAAGAAACAAAGAAGTGATAAAGAAGAAGATATAGATAAGGGGCAAGGACAAAATCGATAAGACGGAAGTGAGGATTTTTTCAAAAGTGACACAATAAAGGATTTTTTTTCTTGAGATAAAAGAAAGAATAGAGGAAAGAAGATAATGAGGAGAGCAGATAGAGATAGGTGGGCGGAGACCAGAGGCGAGGGAGGGGGAAAAGGAGAGAGAAGAGAAGAGAAGAGAAGAGAAGAGAGAAAAGCTGAGAAAAGAAGAGAAGAGAAGAAAAGAAGAGATTAGCATAGAATAGCAGAGATAGCAGAGAAGAGAGAGAACAGAAAGGAGAGAAGAGGAGAGAAGAGTAGAGTACAGAAAAGAGTACAGAAAAGAGAAGAGAAGAGAAGAAAAAAAAGAAGGGAAATGTAGAGATTAGCATAGAACAGTATAGATAGCAGAGAAGAGAGAAAACAGAGAGAAGAAAAGAGAAAAGAAGAGACGAGAAGAGAAGAGAAGAGAAGAGTCGAGAAGAGAGGAGAAAAGAGAAGAGACGAGAAGAGAAAAGAAAAAAAGAAGAGAACAGCATAGTATAGATAGCAGAGAAGAGAGAAAACGGAGAGGAGATAAGAGAGAAGAGAGAAAACGGAGAGGAGATAAGAAAGAAGAGAAGAGACGACGAAACGCGCAAAACCCTAATCCTTTCCCACAACATATAGAAGCCTCTAAAAAGACTCAATTCAACCGGAAATGCGATTACATAAAAGACTCGTGGGCGCCCTTCCCCTACGCCCGTTTGTAACATTAATTGCATTCACATTTAAACAAAAATTAAAATCCGCCCTTTAACCAATTACCCGATGTCCTTTGTTTCCAAAATTCAAATAAAAGACAAAGAAAAAAATGAAGCCTGGGTCGGCTGGCTTTATATATATACTATTCGGCCATGATGCAAACGCAAAAAAAATAATTAAATGGGACCAGTTAACAAAATCATTAAAATAACCGTAGATCCACGGAAAATTAGCGACATCGTGTGGGTATTACACACACACACACACACACACACACACACACACACACACACACACACACACACACACACACACACACACACACACACACACAACACACACACACACACTATACACACACCACACACACATATATATATATATATATACACCATACATAAAAAGACTTTATTAGATTTTTCACGACCAATCGAAATCACACCTGAGAAACTTCATATTCACAGAGATCGCAACACCACGCGCACACAAACACACACAAAACACACACACACAAAAAAAAGGCACGCACATCCATAAACACTTAGGCAGGAGCGTCACGTCCCTCGCCCTCCTTACGGCAAACATAGAAGCGCGTCTTGTTCACTTTCCTCCCGAACCCGAAAAAAAGACAATATTCCCAAAGGGACCCCAATAAAGGGAAAGAATGCGTCTAAGTATATCGAGCAACTGCCGGACGTGTCCAGAGACCATGGGGGAGGAGGAGGAGGAAAGGAGGGGAGGAAAGGGGGAGGAGGAAAGGGGGAGGGAGGAGGAAAGGGTGGGGGAGGGAGGAGGAAAGGGTGGGGGAGGAAAGGGTGGGGGAGGGAGGAGGAAAGGGTGGGGGAGGAAAGGGTGGAGGGAGGAGGAAAGGTGGGGGAGGGAGGAGGAAAGGGTGGGGGAGGAAGGGTGGGGGAGGGAGGAGGAAAGGGTGGGGGAGGAAAGGGTGGGGAGGGAGGAGGAAAGGGTGGGGAGGGAAGGGGGGTGGGGGAGGAAAGGGTGGGGGAGGGAGGAGGAAAGGGTGGGGGGAGGGGAGGAGGAAAGGGTGGGGGAGGAAAAGGGTGGGGGAGGGAGGAGGAAAGGGTGGGGGAGGGAGGAGGAAAAGGGTGGGGGAGGAAAAGGGTGGGGGAGGGAGGAGGAAAGGGTGGGGGAGGAAGGGTGGGGGAGGGGAGGAGGAAAGGTGGGGAGGAAAGGGTGGGGGAGGGAGGAAGGGTGGGGGAGGAAGGGTGGGGAGGAGGAGGAAAGGGTGGGGAGGGAGGAAAGGGTGGGGGAGGAGGAGGAAAGGGTGGGGGAAGGAAAGGGTGGGGAGGAGGAGGAAAGGGTGGGGGAGGGGAGGAAAGGGTGGGGAGGAAAAGGGTGGGAGGGAGGAGGAAAGGGTGGGGAGGGAGGAGGAAAGGGTGGGAAGGAAAGGGTGGGAGGAGGAAAGGGTGGGAGGAGGAAAGGGTGGAAGGAGAGGAAAGGAGGGAGGAGGAAAGGGTGGAGGGAAGGGAGGGAGGAGGAAAGGGTGGGGGGGGAGGGAGGAGGAAAGGGTGGGGGAGGAAAGGGTGGGGGAGGAGGAGGAAGGGTGGGGAGGAAAGGGGTGGGGGAGAAAGGGTGGGGGGGAGGGGGAGAGGAAAGGGTGGGGGAAGGAGGAGGAAAGGGTGGGGGAGGAGGAGGAAAGGGTGGGAGGAGGAAAGGAGGAAGGGTGGGAGAGGAGGAAAGGAGGAGGAGGAAAGGTGGGGGAGGAGGAGGAAAGGGTGGGAGGGAGGAGGAGGGAAAGGGTGGGGGAGGAGAGGAAAGGGTGGGGGAGGAGGAAGGAAAGGGTGGGGAGGAGGAGGAAAGGGTGGGGAGGGAGGAGGAAAGGTGGGGAGGAGGAGAAAGGGGGGAGGGAGGAAAGGGGGGAGGAGGAAGAAGGGTGGGGGAGGAGGAGGAAAGGGTGGGGGAGAGGAGAAGGGGGGGGAAGGAGGAGGAAAGGGTGGGGGAGGAGGAGGAAAGGGTGGGGGAGGAGGAGGAAGGGTGGGGGAGGAGGAAGAAAGGGTGGGGAGGAGGAGGAAAGGGTGGGGAGGAGGAGGAAAAGGGTGGGGGAGGAGGAGGGGGGAAGGAGGAAATGAGGATTAGGAGGTCTTGGAGGGGATGGGAGGGGAGGGAGGAGGAAAGAGTGGGGGGAGAAGGAAAAGGAGGTTTAGGAGGAGGAGGAGGAGGAGGAGGAAAGTGGGTGGGATGAGGGAGGAAAAGGGAGGAAGATGGAGATAGGTAGAAGGGGGAAGAGGAGGAAGAAGAGAAGAAAGAAGAGACAGAGAAAAAGAAGGAGGAGCTGGAAGAAGAAGAAGAGAAGAAGAAGAAGAAGAAGAAGAAGAAAGAAGAAAACGAAGAAAACGAAGATGATGATGATGAAGAGAAGGAGACGGGAACTATATTCATCCCCTCCAAAGTTACAGGAAATGAGAAGAAATAACATAATAAGCGACCGAGAATTAAAGAAGATAACACAATAACCTTGATGAGAAAGACCAAAAGTTAAGACTACAGCAAAATACCTTCATATATCAAATAATCGCATTAAAAGTCAAAGAAGATGAAAGAAAGGCATTAAATAAAAACAGCAACAAACTTCTTCCTTCTAAGTTTCATCTCCACTTCCTTTCTCCGGTATCTTCCTTCGCTCTTTTATTATTTTCCTCTTTTATCATTTTCCTCCTTCAGTCCTTCACTCTCTCTCTCCATATTTTTTCTCTCTATGTTCCTTACATCTACGTTTCTTTTGTTTATCTTCCAATCATCTGTACTTCATCTATTTATCTTCCTCCATGCCTCTTTCCTTCTACTTTCTTATTTTTCTTCTCTCCGTTTTGTTATCTTCTCTTTCTTCCTTCTTTCTCTTCCTCTCTTAAAAGCTTCCTTCATTCATATTATTCCTTTTCCTTATTTCCTTTCCTTCCTCTTCCTCCATCCCCCTTCCTTCATTTTTTCTTTCTTCCTTTCCTTCTTCTTCCCTTTCTTTCCTTCGTCTTCCTCCTTCCTCTTCCTTCGTCTTTCTTCCTCTCTTTCCCTTCTTTCCCTCTTCTTCCTCTTCCTTTCCTTCTCTTCTCTTCCTTTCCTTCGTCTTCCCTTTCCCCCTTCGCTCTTTTTCCTTCGTCTTCACTTCTCCTTTCCTCCTCCTTCCTTCTTCTTCGCCCCCCCCCTTTCTTTCCCTTCCCTCTTCCCGGACACGCAATCTGACCTCTTCTCTGTCCTTTCTATTTTCTTATCTATCGTTTTTCTCTCATTAGTCTCTCTTTTATTCCCTTTTCGTCATTTTCTTTTATGTTGTGCTTAGCTTAATAGTCATGAAATCTACTTTTCCTGGTTTCAGTTACTGGCGTTTCATGCATTACTAATCCAGTTATCCATTTAAGGAACAATTTCTTTTATTTTCTCTATATTTTCCCTTCTCTTCCATCTCTTTCTCTTCCTCCTCTTCTTCTTCCTTCTTTCTCCTCATCATCCTACTCC
>NW_020869159.1:523967-533967 GCF_003789085.1 Penaeus vannamei
AGGCGTGTGTACATGACCTGGCTTGGAGTAACAAGGGGTAGGGGGGCGGGGATGAGGCGAGGAAAGGTGTGTGAGGGAGAGGATAGGATGAGGGGGCAGGGCAGGGAAAGGGGTGAGGTGAGGGAGGGGTGAGGGGGGGACAGGGGGTGAGGGGGCGGGAGAGGGGGTGTGGGAGCGAGACAGGGTGAGGGCGGGACAGGGGTGAGGGGGAGGGGACAGGGGGCGTGGGGGGGACAGGGGATGGTTGGGGGCGGGATATGGGCAAGCGGCGCTGGGAAAAGTCTAAAAAAGGAAAAAGGGACCAAAACAGGATATTCTCAAACATGAATTCCGTTGTATGCCTCTTCCCCTTTCCTTTTCTTTTGTTCTCTTTTATGCACAGACTCGGGGTGAATATAAAAGAACACAACATACACACCATACGCACACACACCCACTAAACATTTATATATATGCGCTGGCATGTGTACGTCTGTGAATCACTGAATGTAAATGTTTCAAAACTTCAAAAAAAAAAAAATAAATAAAAAAAAAAAAATAAAATAACATACACTCTTTCTTTCCATTGTAACGGACAGGAAGGAGTCAAGCCGAACCTGGATGCCACACACTGGACAGCATCACTAATTACGGCGCCAAACGTGCGAAAATGGCGCCTGCTTTCCGCGGTCCGGCCATGCAAAAAATGAGCAATGACGCGATTACGTTACACTGAAAAATACCAAAACAAAAAAAATGGCGATATATATTTTTTTTTCTAATATAACAAAAATATTAATCAATCATCATTTCGTTTGAAACGAGCAGTTCGTTGAAAAAGTCGGTTAATCATTTTTTAAATCATTTTGTAATTACATCTACCCACACTCTGCGAAAGGTTTGATGTTTCTGGACGTGCGCGTGGCCGAATATGAATAAAAATAAAAATAAAAAGTATCAGAGGATCGGGAAAATACGAGAAAAATCGGAAGACACGAACAAACAAACAAAAAACAAAAACCCACGTATGGCAATACCATAAGCCTCACGTTGCATCGCCTTCATGTAGTCTGAGTGTCGGCGAACGGGAAAAGAACCAGAGATAAAGAAGGGGCAATAACGAGGAGATAATAGGTAGTGTAAAGTATGAAAAGGAAGAAGTGAGAAGCGTAAAATTACAGGCAGTGTGAAGAATGAAATCAGAGGAAGTGGATCGGAATAAAAAGGAAAGAAGGAAGAGAGAGGAGAACGGAGAAAGATGTGATGGGAAAGGGGAGATAGATGAGAGGAAAAAAGAAGAGAGGAGGGAGAGCAAAAAATGGGAGAAGAATAAAAGGGAAGAGAGAAGACAAAAAAGAGAGACGAGCAAAGAAAAAAGTCGAAGAAAGATATAAAGAAAAAAACGAGGGTAAGAGTTAAAGAAAAAAACAAAAGATAAAAACGAGGTATGAGATAAAAAAAAAAGCGAGATAGAGATAAAAAACGAGGGTAAGAAATAAAGAAAAACACGAGGAAAAAATACCGAAATAAAGAAAAGAAAAAAAAGGGGGAACAGAACAGGAGGACTGTCAGAGAGTGACGCAGACACCGGACACAGATAACCGTCCCAAAGCAGCTCTCCGCCCGCCGCGCCGCCGGACCAGAAGGGATGAGGAACCAACAAGCACCTGACCCGCAGAGCTGACCGGCGAGAGACACGTGGCTGACGTATGAGCGACGTCGGATGAATATTAGCTGGCTGACCTTCCCTCTCACTCTCTCCTGCATTTCTTTTCTTATCCCGTGATACTTTTCTCTCCCCTCTCCCTCCCCCCACCTCAAGCACGTGTTGGATCCCACCCACTTTGCTTTAACGAAGGCAAACACCAACTTCTTTCGTAAATCTATCTTAGTCTCTCCTCTCTCCTCCCTCTCCCTCTCTCCCTCCTCTCTCCCTCTCTCTCTCTCTCTCTCTCCTCCCTTCTCTCTCTCTCAAGTTATTTCTTCTATCGAAAAGTTCCGATGAAGATAAAAGTTTAAGGACCAAAGAAACATTTACCGCGTCTAAAGCGAGCAAAAGCAGGAACAGAAGCAGGAGCAAGAGCAGCACGTGAGCAAAGCAGAAGCCAGATGCAAAAGCAGAAGAAGCAAGAGCAGATCAGAGAAGGAGCAAGAGCAGGCAGGAGGGAAAACGCAGAGGAAGCAAAAGCAGAAGCAGGAAAAATGGCAAAAGCACGAGGAGAAGAACAGGGACAGAAGCAGCAGAAGAGACGGGAACAAACCACCCGAGTGAAAAAAGCCCTAGACCACGCCCCCTCTCCTTCCCGGGCGTAACTATTCATCGAAACGGGCGGGCAGAGTAAGCATTAAGGTTGGGATATCGTGTAGCACTTACACGCTCACGAAGGACGGACCTACTTTGTAACGGAGCCTGTCAGTAGCTTTTAAATTTCGGCTGGGCGTGAGGTTTATTCTTGGAAATAACAGGTTACGGCAATTTTCGTTGTACTGGCGGAGGGATGATGATCGTAGTGGCGGCGATGGTGGCGGCCGTGATGACTAGTTGCGATGACGAGGAAAAGTGATGATGAAAAGCGCCCGCACGCAGCCCCCACGACCCCCACCCCCACCGCCCTCCCCCAACACCTCCAAATAGGCAAATCCACGCAAGTTCCATCCCATCTCCTGGGAGCCCCCACAGCACCTCCCCCTCCTCCTTCCCCCCCCCCTCCCCCCTCAACACGATCTCCAACCTCCACTTGCACAAAACTTTTATCCGAGTGGATTTTTCCCGGCCATCTCACTGTTGCCTCAGACTCGCCTTTGCGTGTAAGGGCATACTATCGGGTTCGAGGGCCCTTGCCGTGTATCAAATCCGCACGGTGGGAGGCTGGGGGGAGACGGAGGGAACGGAAGGAGGGAGGGAGATATGGAGGGAGGGAGGGAGGGAGGGAGGGAGGGGGAGGGAGGAGGGAGGGAGGGGAGGAGAGGGAGGAGGGAGGAAGGAGGGAAGGAGGGGAGAAGGAGGAGGGAGGAGGGAAGGAGGGGAGGAGGGAGGGAGAGGGAAGGGAGGGAGGGAGGGAGGGAGGGAGAGGAGGGAGGAGGGAGGGAGGGAGGAGGAAGGGAGGGAAGGGAAGGATAAGGAGGGAGGAAGGAAGGAAAGGAAGGGAAGGAGGAGGGAAGGGGGAAGGGAGAAAGAAGGAAGGAGAGGAATGGAGAAGCGAGAGAGGCATGGGTGAGGGGATACGGGGGAGGGAAAGAAGAAGGTAGGGCAAGGGGAGAAGCGAGAAAGGAGAGGGCGAGAGGGAGGGAGCGAAGAGGAGAGACGAGAGGAGAAAGGAGGAAAGGGAGGGAGGAGGGGGGAGAGAAGAAGTAGGAGGAGAGGGAGAGGAAGGGGAGAAGCGAGGGAGCAGGTAAGGAAAAGAAGAAGAAGGAGAGGAGAAGGAGGAAAGAAGAGAAGCGAGAAAAGAATGGTCGAGAGAAAAAAGGCACGGAAAAGGAAAGGGAAGAAGGGTGCCCGAAAAAAAGGAAGGAAAAGAGACCAGGGAGGGAAGGGAGAAGGAAGGGAAAGAGGAAAACAGGAGAAAAGGAGAAGAGGTAAAGGGCGGAATTGGAGAGGAGGCAACATGGCCTTGGATTATTTACATTTTTTTTTTCTGTGAGAAAGGTAAAAAATAAGGATAAGAACATTTGCATCTTAATGCCTCTCCGAGATGGCGTTTGTAACACATGTTATAAAGCGCCTAATTGCTCGAGTTGAGACGGAGGGGTGGGGGGGGGTGGGGGGTAAAGCAAGGAGGAAAGAAAGGAGGAAAATACGAGGAGGAGGAAATAATGCGGGGAGAGCTGGGATACTAGATAAAGAGGGGAAGAAAGGAAGAGATGGCAAGAGCGATGAAGAAGAAAGGAGGAAAAGGAAAGGAGGAAGATGGAGACCGGGATACTAAAAAAGGAAGGGCGGGGGAGGGGAGGCAGGGTAAAATGGAAGAGGAAAATGAGGGGGGGCGAAAAGGGGTGGAATAACGAACGAGGGGAAGAGGAGAGTGGAAAGCCGAGGAAAAAGGAAGAGCGGGGGCGGGGCGGGTTAAGTGCTGCACCATAACATTCTATAGCGGAAAGTTACAGTCGCCCCTGCCTTTAGCCTCAGATTTGCTCTCTTATTCCCTCCTCTCCTCTTCCTCTCCTCATCGCATTTGTTTCTTCCGCATTTCAATCTCATTAAGCCTTCCTCTCCCGTGCCTTCACTCTTCACAACGAGCGGCGCCGGTTCCTGTGCTACAGCCAGGCACGGAATCACGCAGCCTCCGCCCCTGCCGGCCTCCCCCCCCCCCCCCTGGAAGCAAGCGTGTTTGACGGACACTTCTCCCCTCCCGCCCCTTCTGGTCCCCTCCCCGCCCCGCCCGGCCGCTGCCACACCTATCCCAACTCCAAAGGCCAGAGTGTCACAAAGTGCCCGCTTTGACGCGCCATCTGTGCCGGATCCCACGACGCGCATTGCTCAAGATTTCCTGGGCCTTTTCCCGTCTCCTTTCGGTCATCTGCAGTGACCAGACGCCTCCCGGGGCCCGGGATGGGGGAGGCGGCAAGGCAGAGAATAGGAAGAGGGACCGAGGAGAGAGCGGGAGAGAAAATAATGGCTGAAAGGCTGAATTCGTGTGAAGTCAAAGGTAAGGACCGAAAAAAAGGGACTGGAAAGGACACGAATAGAGACATGAGGTAAATGGCGCAGAAAACGGAACGCCAGAAACCGAGCAAAGAATGCGAGCGTTTCGTAAACAGCCTCCCAGATCTGGATACAACGAGCCTGCATTAGAGCGATGGCGCGCGTGGAGGAAGGTTTAGCCGGTTAGCGTAAGTTCACAGCATATATTTCTCGGCTCATTTGCATAATTTAGTTCCAAAGTTTAACACTGAAGGTGCACGGCCTTGCGAGTAGCATCCCTCCAAGGATTAGCGCATTTTTAGGCCGGCTCGTGCTCGCCATCTGCGCACTCGAGAAAGCGGGCGGCCCTGCTTGAAACGGTATCGTGACGCCCACCGCAGGCACTCGATGGCATCCTCAAGGGCGTGCGGACAGCTGGACAAGTCCTTATCTCTCCAGGATGGCGGAATGGCTCTAAAGACAGGCGGCGGCGAGCGAGTGGCATGTACTCGCAACTGGCGCAAAACAGGCGACTGGCGCAGTCCTTGGGCAGCCCAAAAGGAGCAAATGGGGGAAAAAAGTCTCCATTAAAAAAGAAAAAAAAGAAAACGGAGTCGGGGCGGGGAAACGGACAGCTCTGAGTAAACGGCGCAAAGGGATAAAATCGCCAAGACCGAGTGAAATGCGCTGAAATGACCAAACATGAGTCGCCATAAAACTCGGAATGGACCAAAAGCGCAGAGAGGAACAAACGGAAGCCAAACATCGTTAAGGTTTAAAATAGGGGATGAGAAAGAGTATGGGGGGGAGGGGGGGGGGGGCGGAAAGGAAGGGATAGAGGGAGGGAGACACACTAGAGGGAGAAAATTGGGGTTGAGAAGAAAGTGAGGCGAGGGAGAATGAAGGAAGAAGAAGATAACAAAATCGTAAAGAGAAGAGAGCAGAGAGAAAGAGAGAGAGATCTAAGAGAAGGACATAAAAAAAGAAGAGCAAGAAAGGGAAAAAAGAAGGGAAACAAGGGAAAAGGGAAAAGAGACAGCAAGGAAGGAGGACGCACAGAAGGGAGAGAGAAGGGGAAAGAGAGACAGCAAGGGAAGGACGCACAGAAGAAGAGACAGACAGCAAGGAGAAGGACGCAGAAGAAGAGAGAAAGGGGAAAGAGAAGGGAAAAGAAGAGAAAGCAAGAGGGAAGGACGGCACAAGAAGGAAGAGAGAGAAGAGGGGGAGAAGAGTTTGAACTAGCGGAGTTTACTTAGGGAGAGGAGGCGGCTCCTACCTTACGACCTCTGCGGGGGATTTATGCGACCGTCCTCTCCCCCTCCCCTCCTCTCCCTCCCTCCTCTCCTCCCCTTCTCTCCCCTCCTCTCCTCTCCTCTCCTCTCTCTCCCTCCCCTCCCCTCCCCTCTCCTCTCTCCCTCCCCTCCCCTCCCCTCCCCTCCTCTCCCCTCCCTCCCCTCCCCTCCCTCCCTCCCCTCCCCCCCACGCAGCCTTTACTCCCCGCCGGCATGCTATCTCGGGGAGGAGGCGGAAGGAGCGAGAGGAAAGGCGTTATCGCGAATGCAAAGCGACGATCGAGGAGATGGTGGAAACGGAGGAGGAGGGAGGAAGAGAGGGAGAGAGGGAGAGAGAGGAGAGAGAGAGGGAGGGAGAGAGAGAGAGAGAGAGGGAGGAGGGAGGAGGGAGGGAGAGAGGAGAGAGGAGAGAGAGGGAGGGAGGAGGGAGAGAGGAGGAGAGAGGAGAGAGAGGAGAGGAGGGAGAGAGAGAGGGAGGGAGAGAGAGGGAGGGAGAGGGAGGGAGAGAGGAGGAGGGAGGGAGAGAGGAGGGAGAGAGGGAGGAGGAGAGAGGGAGGAGAGAGAGAGGAGAGAGAGAGAGAGAGAGAGGGAGGGAGGAGGAGGGAGGGGGGAGGAGGGAGAGGGAGAGAGAGGGAGGGAGGGGAAGGGAGGGAGAGAGAGAGGGAGGGAGAGGAGAGGAGGGAGAGGGAGGGGAGAGGAGGGAGAGAGAGGAGAGAGAGAGGAGGGAGGGGAGAGAGAGAGAGAGAGAGAGAGAGAGGAGAGAGAGAGAGAGAGAGGAGAGAGAGAGAGAGAAGAGAGAGAGAGAGAGAGAGAGAGAGAGAGAGAGAGAGGAGAGAAAGAGAGAGAGAGAGGCAATCAAAGAGGCAACGAGAGTAAATATAAGCGAAAATAAAGAATAAACAATGAAAGAACCAACGAGAGTAAACATAAGAGAAAATAAAGAATAAACAAAAGAACCAACGCGAGTAAACATAAGCGAAAGTAAGAATAGGCAATGAAAGACGCGACGAGAGTAAATACACGCGAAAATAAGAATAAGCAACAGGGAAGAAGAGAAGCGAAAAGTTGACCAGAAATCACAAGCGGACGCCCACCTACGCCCCCCCCACCCTCTCCCCATCCCCCGCGAAGCTTCTCCGGGAAACGGTTCGGCATAAAAGTGGAATTATGCATCAAAATCTCGAAAAATATTCCAAAATGATTTCATAAATGTGTCCAGTTTCACGGTTATTTATGAAAAAGAAAAAATATATTTCTTAAAGCTTATATATATATATTTTTTACATACCGAAAATGCGTACAGAACATCATGCACTCTGCTATGAAATAAACCTATATATATATATATATATATATATATATATATATATATATATATATATATATATATATATATATATATATATATATATATAATATATATATATATATATATATATATATATATAATATACACACATCTGAAACATGCATAAAAAAATACATAAATAAAAATAGGGAATATGCAAAAAATTCTGAACAAAAATACATCCAAATGAAAGAAAGAAAAAAACAAAAGAAGGAATATACAACACAAAAAAAAGAAAAAAACAAGACTAAACAGACGCACGAAAAAGAAAAAAAAAAAAAACAAGATTAGAAAAACCCACGAAAAAAAACTACAAAAAAAAAAAGAATACAGAGAGACGCGAAAAAAAAAAAAAAATCAAGAAAAACACGACAAAACAGAGGCGGAAAATAAAAGCCAGGCATCCCCAGGTAGGCGGCCGCGCGCCGGGCACGGAGGCGTTGCGGTGCCACTTTACGTCGCCACCAAGTGCCTCCCCAGTGCCACTGCAGCGAGCCGGGGCCGGGCTTCAGGGAGGGAGATGCGCGAGATAACTACAGACCAGAAATATATTGGAGAAAACGACAAGACGGAAAAGTTATCCTACAGATCCTGCAGAGGAACAAGAGCTAAGGAAAGTGGAATGGAGGAGGAGAGTAATGGAGAGGAATAAAGGAGAGAGAGAGAGAGAGAAATGCCAGCGTGAAGATCAAAAGCTGCAGGGAGCGTGATGATCATTTTCTCACGCTAAAAATAGCACCCCTCCGCCCTCCCCTCGCCCTCCGCCCCTCCCTCGCCCTCCGCCCTCCCCCGTGCCCTCCGGAGGATTTTCAGCAAAAAGTAATTATGTAAATTTGCATTAATCTCCCCTGAGCTGTCGAGCGTCCAGCCCAAACACAAAAAGACAAATAAATATTCCGGAATGAGCGCCATGGTAACGAAGCTTCTGGAATCTGCGACTGACTGGCGGGAGAAACAAAGCGGTTCCTCTGGAAGACGCTTTCGCCGCTCGTCTCGGGGCGCTCGGGTTCGGGGCGCCCCTTCGGCTCCTCCTTCGTCTCCTCTTTCCCCTCTCGCCCGGCTCTCTCTTCTCTTTCCCCTTCTCCTTCTCTCCTTCCCTTTTTCCTTTTCGCCCTCTCTCTTCTCTTTCCCCTCTCGCCCTGCTCTCTCTTCTCTTTCCCCTCTCGCCCTGCTCTCTCTTCTCTTTCCCCTCTCGCCCTGCTCTCTCTTCTCTTTCCCCTCTCGCCCTGCTCTCTCTTCTCTTTCCCTCTCGCCCTGCTCTCTCTCTCTTTGCCCTCTCGCCTTCTCTCTCTTCTCTTTCCCCTCTCGCCCTGCCCTTTCTGCTCCTTCCCCTCTCGCCCTCTTCTCTCTTCTATTTTCCCTTTCGCCCTCTTCTCTTTCCCTCTCGCCCTGCCCTTTCTCCTCCTTCCCTCTGCCCTCTTCTCTCTTTTATTTCCCCTTTCGCCCTCTTCTCTTTCCCCCCCTCACTCTCTTCTATTTCCCCTTTCGCCTTCTCTCTTCTCTTTCCCCTCTCGCCCTTCGCCCTGTCGCCCTTCCCTTTCTCCTCCTTCCCTCTCGCCGCCTTCTCTTTCCCCCTCGCCCCGTTCTCCCCTCAGAGCAGCAGCACTTCGTCTTCTCTCTCCGTGTTCTTGCCTTCTAAATGACCTCGAATTTCTCTTTACACTTTCTATCATTTTCTTTTCTCATTCTCTTGTGTTTCAAGTTTTAGTCTTTTTTTGTCCCCGGTTAGCTTTTTGTTTTGCATTTCCATTCGTGCTTCAATTCATATACATCGACGGGACTTGTATATAAAGGAGTTTACATTCGCCGTGTAAAACGTTCCAATAAAAGGTTTTGAATTCGATATTCAACGTGGATTCAATTAGGGCGCACATTTCAGTGTCAAACATTTCGTACATTTTCAAACTATACACGGTGGGTCTAAATAAAAATAGTATTAGTAATAACAATAATAATAACAACAACAATAATAAATAGTAATAATAATAATAATAATAATAATAATAGTATATAGTAATATAATAATAATAATAATAATAATAATAATAATAATAATAATAATAATAATAATAATAATATAATAATAATAATAATAATAATAATAATAACCAGCGCACATAGAACATTCGCAAAAAGACAAGGTTGTGGTTTGAGTACTCACTATAATCAGCAGAGGGGCGGGGTGGGGGGCGGGAGGGGGGACGCCCTTGAACATCATGTCAAACTCACCTGGAGGAAGAAAACATCGAATTAGTATAAATCTCACTTGCAACAACAAGAATGAACAATAGCATTTACGATGAAAAACAACGGTACATAAAGAGGAATGCGAAGAGTTTACTCCCTCCCTTCTCTATGTTTTAGATAAAATTAGAAAACAATAAGAACGTCAAAAAACATAATATTGGCGACTATACCACTTTTCGCGTTTCAGCCAAGCCTAAGCGATTTCCGAACACCATTTCTTATTGGTCCTGCTCGCTGCCTCCCGCTCCCCAACCTCTCTTTCCGCCACCTCCCCCACCCCTTCCCCCGCTAAATCCCCACCACTCCTCCCCACTTTCCCCATTTTTCTCTAACCCACCCACTCTTCCTTTTTCTCCTACCCCAATCCCTTCCTTTTCCACTCCCTCTTCTTTTTCCCTATCCCCCTATTGCCCCCCTCCTCCCTCACTCCTTTCCTCGCTCCCTTCCCCCCGCCCCCCCTCCCCTCGCTCCTTCCCCCCCGCCCCCTCCACACACACTATCGGCAGTCGTAAA
>NW_020869159.1:541467-543967 GCF_003789085.1 Penaeus vannamei
ATCGAATAAACCTTACGTTCCTCTTTACTTCCACCATCTATCAGTCCCTCCTCTTCTCGGCTCTTGCTCTTCTTCCGGTCCTCTCTGCGTTCCATCACTTTCTCCCCTATACACCTGTACCCTAAATCGACAAACCTTCACGTCCGTCTCTTCCACCATCTATCAGTCCCTCGCTCTTTCTCCTCTTACCCTTCTCCTCCTCTCTCTTTCCATCACTTTCTCCCTCCCCGTACCCTAAATCGAATAAACCTTACGTTTCCTCTCTTCACCATCTCTCATTCCCTCCTTCTTCTCCTCTCCTCCTCTTCCTGCCTCTCTCTTCCATCACTTTCTCCCTTCCTTATTACCCCTAAATCGAATAACCTTACGTTCCTCTTCTTCCACCATCTCTCATTCCTCCTCTTCTCTCTTCCTTCTCCTCCTCTCCTTCCATCACTTTCTCCCTCCCCGTACCCCTAAATCGAACAAACCTTACGTTCCTCTTCTTCCACCATCTATCAGTCCCTCCTCTCGCCTCTCTTCTCCTCCTCTTCTCTTCCATCACTTTCTCCCCTTCCCCGTTACCCCTAATCGAATAAACCTTACGTTCCTCTTCTTCCATCATCTCTCATTCCCTCCTCTTCGCCTCTTCCTTCTCCTCCTCTCTCTTCCATCACTTTCTCCCCTCCCCCGTACCACTCTTCTCCCTGCACCCTTTCCTTCCCAATCTTTCCAAACAAGAATCCCCAACCGACATGTACAGACTCGATCTCGCCCATGGTTAATTCAGATCCCTTAGTCCAATAAACCTGGAATTGGGAAGATTCTTTGTCTTATTCCCCTTTCCCCCATCCCTCGCCATCTCTCTCTTCTTCCTTTCCACCCCTTCTATCTCTTTCCCAGCTTTCCCTCCCTCGCGCCATCTCTCTTCTTCCTTTTTCCACCCCTTCTATCTCTTTCCCAGCTTTCCTTCCCTCTTCATCTCTCTTCCTCCTTTCCACCCTTTCACCCTTTCTATCTCTTTCCCAGCTTTCCTTCCCTCTTTCCCTCTTCACCTCTTCCCTCATACCTTTCCTCCCCTTTCTATACTTCTCCTCCCTTCTTATGATTCTAGGTGTGAGCCACAGAGAGACATAAGGTGGAGCTGAGGATACCTTATGTTACCTATAACTTCTGAGACGTACCCGCATGTCTCTACCTCTTCGCTTACCTCCATCTTGACCTCCACCTCTCTCTGCAATTCTATCTGTCTCCTGACCTGTTTCCTCGCGATCTTGACCTCGACACCTTTGCCATTCATCTCGTATGCTACTCTTTTACTCCAATCTTGACTCCACCTTTTGCCATCCTCTTATCTCTTATCTACCTTTTCCGACCATCCTTGGATCCTTCCACCTCCCTCTCCAATTCTATCTCTCTCTACCTTTTCCTCTTCACTCAGCTTCAACTTCCATCTCTATCTGCACCGCCACCTCCATCTCCCCTCCCTTTCTTGCCCGCTCTCCCTTGTCGGTGAAGGACAAGTAATGTTTTTTGTTTCTTCTTTTTTCTTGCATTTTTATCCTTTCTCTCCCTCAGGATTATGCTCACCGTACTTTAAAACTTCAGACTTAATATCAAAACATCTTCCCTTTTCTCCCTTTCTTTCAGCTTCCCCCACGTTTTCTCCCTCCTTCCATCTTGCATCTTATTCCTCTCCATCTCTTCTTTCCCACCTCATACTCCTTCTATTCGCCCTACTTCTCTAAATACAGACAACAGATGTGAACTAAATATACATATTCCCTGAACAGACCTCGTCAACATCCCCCGGACTCCATTTGCGTTGGAAGAGCACCCAGAGTCGCCGCGTCATGCTGGCTGTCCTCACGCCGGTGATGTAAACAAAGTCTCGTGACTTTGGTGACGTCATCAGCCAAGGCCACTTTTGGAAGAGGAGATAAGATATACATGTGTTTTCTTTTTTTTTTATGTGCGTCCTATCAGTTCGAAAATAGCTTGCTTTTATCAGATCTATATATACGGCTTTTTCTATCTATTCTGGCTGCTCTTTCAACATCCGCCAATTGATATAGCTTCGGTAATATCCCTTTTATCAAATCCGCGAATATATATGCGAGGCATCAAAGCACTCAAGCCTGCGGAGTTCGTGGCCAGATATCGGGTTCTCGATTTACGTATGAACATACAAGTGCATTTCTATGTACATGTTTATATTTTTGTGTACGTGTATGTATGTGCGTGTGTTTATACGTTTGCCTTTGAGTGCACGTATGCTTTTGTGTGTGTCCGTGCGTATGTGTCTACATGTGGCCGCAAATGCCTACTAATTCGTGCACATCAGCATTCATGCCGGATTTTGCGGGGCTTCCCTCGAAGTGAGACGGGCGGGAGTCGCCGGGCGCGCGTGGGCGTTCAGGCGGCACCCAAACTCGTCCCCTTTGCCTTCGCGCGGGCGGGCCGGGCAGTGCAAGCGGCGTGAAAGTAACAGCCGCCTCGACGCAGCGAGGACGTGCGGGCG